>CM045447.1:31433522-31681022 GCA_024666655.1 Dascyllus trimaculatus | reverse complement strand
AACATGTTGATCTGACCTCCAAACTTCCTACACCCCATTCTGATCAAGCATCAACAGGATGCAGTGGAACAAGTTGGATTGACAGATGCCCCACTGCACAAGCCAGAGTATCCAAAGGATCCACTGCCCTGGTCCTGGTTCCAGACCCCATAGGACAACCTGAGAGGTCCTCTTGACCACGCCCAGTGGTTCAGATCATTTTAGACCACATAAGGGGGACCAACACAATATTCGGCAGATGGTCATAATGCTATGCCTGAACAGTGTATATATCACCTTTCTACCTTAATGGTACTCAAACTGCTTTACAACGTGCTTCTCATTCACACATTGACACACCAATGGCGACAGAGCTACCATGCAAGGTGCCTGCCTTCCATTGGGAGCAACTTCGGGTTCAGTGTCTTGCCCAAGGATACTCCGACTTGTGGGGGGGTGGGGGATTGAACCGCCAACCTTGCAATTAGTGGACAATCCGCTCTACCACCAGCTGCCGGGCAGTGATGTAGGGCGTAGCCTGTCATTGTTTCCCATTGGAGAACACCTGTCAGTTACCTGTTGGGACACTGCCTAGCTGTATGCCCGTAAGTGTCCAAAGATGGGAAGCAGCGTGACTCCTGACGTCCAAAAACAAACCAAGTCACACCAAGAGACTGAATAAAAACACTCAAACTAGGTGTTTAAAGCTATCTATGTAGAGACTCCAAACAGAAAAAAAATCTCCATCATCTGTCATAATTTGAGTAAACGCTCAATGAGTTTTGCATATTGCACTTTGAGCACCCTCTGATGGTCAGTTTACAGTTCAGCATTCATCCTACTCTTGGTGTGGCTACAGTGCAGAGCGTAGTCACACAGGAGAAAGTGTGATGGATTTGTAAAGACTTTCCTCATTCTCTCGTGATATTTTAAGCACAGAGCAGCTGAGCGTAACCACAGATTTCGTCTTTAGATGCCTCCCTCCCTTCCATCGATTCAGTCCAGTCCATATTTTTCCTCCACTTCTTCTTTCCTGACTCCCTCACACCTCTTGCCTTTAATCCTTGTTTTCTTTTCTTTTTGGTTTTTCCTCTCCTCTCCTCCTTTTGTTTCTCCCACTTTCTCTCCCACATCTTCTCCACCCTCCGCCGCCCTCCTTTGCCCTGCTCCCTGTGTAATGAGTCTAATCCATCAGGCAGACAGTATTAATCGTATTCCGATAGCAGTGTGTTCACTCGCTGCTCGCTGCTGTCTCCGTCTCTACGAGTCAATAACCCCAGCGCTAACACCTACACACAGCCTATGACAGATAGGCTGTGTGTGTGTGTGTGTGTGTGTGTGTGTGTGCGTTTCTGCACGTGTTTGTCTCTGTGTGTGTGAATTTTAAAACCAGCTCAGCACTATGACCAAATTTATTGCAGTCTTTGCCTGGAAGAGCGTCCAAAACACACATAAGATGTAGACATAGACACACACACCACAGCTAAAATGACCACCGCCGGATGGGTTGCCAGACCACTTGGTTGCCACAAACTCTTGGTGAGTGACATCATATCCTTTTCCTGTTTGCCTCTCATATTGCCATACAATAATAAATAGAAAAGATAAATAGAAAGTGACAGCATATTTTTGTGTGGGTTCGTGTGCATCTCCCCGTGTGCGCGTGTGTTTGTGTGTGTGTCTCGGTCTGCGAATCCTTTGCCAGGTCAGAAAGTTTTTCACCCACGTCTTTGACCCGATCTGCCACAAACTCCATGACCCAATAAGCTGAAGCAGCAAGCAGCCGCCTCCCTTCTCGTCTGCCTCCTTTCCATTTAAAACCTCAACGTCTTACAGAAAAGAAAAAAAAAACTCTCACTAGCGGATAATGTATCAATCTGGCGCCCAACGATCCTTTGTCATTTTCAGAGTTAGCTTTTCCATCTATTTTTCTCCCCCACAATTCGCTCCATCCATCAATCGCTGCACTGTTCTCCTGATCGCTCAGTCATTGCATCACTCTTTTCAGCCATCAATCATTCATTCCTGCTATTCATCTGTCATCCTGCAGTCCGGCTCGGTTAGACGACCAGAAGCACTGGATTTAAAGTAAAAACATTTAAGTTAGAGGAGGAAGCATGTAGGGGCCTCCTGTCCTGTCCTGTCCTGTATGCGCCTTACATTACTGTAATTCATGCTGTTAAACTGTAGACATTAAAAGCTAACAGCCCATCTGCTGTTTTTTTTTTTTTTTGTGGCTCAATGCGGCAAAAATCCCCAAAAATGAATAAAAAACAGAGACGACATCAAAATAAACAACCAAACCGCACACAAACAATTCAACAACTATGAAACACAGAGGTCAGGTTTTTCCAAGTAATGTTTTTGGTGTGATTGACATTTGAGTTTTGGAAGTGGTGGTCTGTGGTCGAGGAGAGCGTGTTTGTATATCAGGAAGGAGGGGTTATGTAGCGTATCAGCAGAAAGAGGCATAAAACGTAGATGTGTGTGTGCGCATGTGTGTGTGTGTGCGCATGTGTGTGTGATTGTCTCTGCCTGTCTTGTCATGGTTTGTAAACTGTGAATAATGACACCAGGGTGAGTAAGTCATCGCTGCAGTCTTTAGCTGCTCAACACACACAGACACACACACACACACACACACCCCCACACACACACACATGTCCCTTAATTCAACAGTGTGTGCGGTTTTGTCTTTCCTTCCCTGTGTTTACCCAGCAGCTTGGAGTGACATGCTGGTAAGGCCTCCTCATGCATATACACATGCATACATACACAGATACAAAGGAAGGATAGATAGATAGATAGATAGATAGATAGATAGATAGATAGATAGATAGATAGATAGATAGATAGATAGATAGATAGATAGATAGATAGATAGATAGATAGATAGATAGATAGATAGATAGATAGATAGATAAACAGACAGACAGACAGACAGACAGACAGGCAGACCTACAGACAGACAGACAGGCAGACCTACAGACAGACAGACAGACAGACAGACAGATAGATAGATAGATCTTTGGCCACCTACATATAAGTGATTTGCAGGAGTTTCACAGGTAAAGAGTAAAGGGAGCATGTCTATCCTCTCAAAATATCTTCGATAAATGATTATGTTCACTTCAAGTATAGTACAAACCAATGCGTTTTGCATCAATGAAATACTAGAATGCTAATGCACCAAACTAGGTAGACAACATGTTAATTGTCACACATGCTTCACTTCAGCATGCGAGAGCCGTCCTTCTGAACAGCATGTTAGCATGCTGACATTAATATTTAGTTGTCCAAATGCAGCTTTATAGCGGTGCCAGTATGGTTTAAGAGTCTCATTTCATTAATCTGTGATCTGCTGATCGTTTTCTTAAAAATGGATTAATCATTTAGTTTATAAAGTGTCAGAAAATAGTGAAGTATGGCCGTCTATGACTCAGGCTGATATACACGGATCAGGCAAAACATTATGACCACCTGCCGAATATTGTGTTGGTCCCTCATATGTGCTCCAAAATGCTCTGAACCATTGGACATGGACAAGAGGACCTCTCAGGGTGTCCTATGGGGTCTGGAACCAGGACCAGGGCACTCGATCCTTTGGGTACTGTGGCTTGTGCAGTGGGGCCTCTGTCCATCAAACTTGTTCCACTGCATCCTGTTGATGCTTGATCACAATGGAGTGTAGGAGGTTTGGAGGTCAAATCAACATGTTGGGCCATTATCATGTTCCTCTACATGTTCCTGATTGTTGGATATTTTTTCCAAGTGATGGGGTGCATTTTCCTGCAGGGGTAGACCAGTGACATTTGGGATTTCCATTTGCATGAGGGAGTGCGTTTGTTGTGGGACAATGTTTATTTGGGTGTCCAAGTCTCATCAACAGGGATGTTAAAATCTAAGGTTTTCCATCAGAACACCACATAGTACCAATATGATCAATGTTATTACCTTCACCTGTCAGTGGTCATAATGTTGTGGCTGATCGGTGTATATCTAAACTCTTTGTTTTGTCAAACTAGGTGTCCAAAATATCCCAACACCACCAACATATCTGGATAACTACCATGCAAGACCAAGAATCCCAACATTCGCATCTTAAACCAGTTAAATTTTAGCATCTTCGCTTAAAAAATTCCTCACAGCTGATCGTTGACTGACTACTTACATTTATAGCACAACAGGTGTCAGCTCTATTACATACATTATGGTGCTTCATTGATTCTTCCCACATCTGGTTTAACAACCACACACAAGTTACAGACATTTTTCCTTTTTGTCACTGATCTTTTGGTCCATCTGACATAATTGAGGCATGTCAAGGTGAGCGACAACTATATGACAACTTTGATGTATCCTCGCAGAATCAGTTCAACATTAAACCAGGTAGAGGAAGGTGTATTTATAGGCAGAATAGGAAACAGTGAGTTGGTCATTGGTGGTTCAGTGAGAGCCGACGCAGATCACATTTCCCCCTTCAGGCACTATTAGAGTGTGTGCAGCCATCTCTGTGTGTTGTGTGTATGTTAGAGACAGAAAGTGTTTCCTCCCCCGAGGCCTCTCACTTAGGCTCTGTGTGAAAATGAACCTCTTGTCAATCGTCTTCTCGGGGCTGTGTGTGGAAATGAGGGATTCATCAGTCAGCCGCTCGGCTGTGGGAGGCCAATGAGGCTGCAACAGTTTACAGTATTTGACCCAACACCTGCACAATGCTTTTAGACCAGAGAGGGAGAGAGAGAGAGGGAGAGCAGGGGGGAGGAGAGGAGGAAGAAGGAGGGGAGGGAGCCAGAGGGGGAGACAAAAAAGATGGAAGAACAACATTTGTGGCCATCAGAAAGAAATCCAAGCGCTATTCAGATAAAAAAAAAGAACAAATTGGCAGAAAGGCATAGTTTCTGCTTTTCTTTTATCGCTACTCCACCTCCTCCTGTCTGTCTTGCTCCAAATCTATTCAAGATGTCTCCAGACCCCCCCTCCACCTCATCTCCCCCCCACCCCTCTGTTTGCCAGCTCCTGGCAATCGCAGGCTAGCTGAAATATTCCTCTTCAAATAGTTTCTCTCCGTCAATGTTGTCTTTCTTTCTTTCACCACCGTAGAGGCTTGGGTCACACACACTTGTCACTCTGGACCAGCTGTCCTGCGCCATCTGTCCACTGTCCGCTCACACACACACACACACACACACACACACACACACACTGACGCTAAAATGCGGCAGTTACTGGCAAAGAGTTTGTGCATGTTTATTGGGCTGTGTCAAAATAAATACAATATCTGAGAATGATAGGAGGAAGACAAAGAGCGAGAGGGGTGAAAGACAGGAAAGAGAGAGAGAGAGAGAAAAAAGAGAGAGCAAACACCTCCAAACAAAAGCCGAGATCCATTTCCACATGACCAGCAGTGAATATGAGAAGTCATGCATAATCCCGACTTTGCTTTTCTTTAACTGGTTGTTGGGGCCTTTTATTTAAAAAAATGCATTTGTACTACATTTTACCTAAACACCATACGTGTAGAAGTGAGTGAAACTACTGTCTGTGTGTGTGTGTGTGTGTTCTGCATTCCTCTGAGCGGTGAGTTGGAAAGGCTGGCCATGAAAGCAAACAGTGTTGGCCATTAAGTCTCCTGGACACCAGCCAGACGACGCACACGCAAATACACATGTGTGTGCGGATAAATGTCACCGATAAAAAACCACATCAGCGGGCTGCCGTGTGGCGATTAGAAGGAATCGATTCGCATTGATTATACGGTCACATGACGTTCACGAATTCTACGTTTTACAACTTTAAAACACAGAACTTAACTGAAATACTCTGTGATTGAAATCCAGTTGTTTCCTGTTTCTTTGCTTTTTTCCCCCAGTGAGTGAACTGCAAGAACATTTACTCAAAAAAGATAAATAAGAGCAATTTTGACGCACTTTGCTTGCGTATTGTACTTAAAATGTCCACTCCACTGCATTTTATTTCAAAATATTGTACTTTAATTCCAGTAGAATCATCTGACAGCAGTAGTAGCCGTCTGCTTTTTAAAAATTTGAATTCAATAAGATTTTTTTGAAAGTACATTTACTTAAAAAAGCTAAATAAGAGCAATTTTGACATACTTTGCTTGTATATTGTACTTCAAATGTTCAATCCCTTGCATTTTTGGGAGAAATATTGTACTTTTATTCCAATGGAATCATCTGACAGCAGGAGTAACCTTCTACTTTATAAAAATCAGATTTTAATAGGATTTTTTCATTAGTAAATTTATTCATAAAGATAAATAACGCACTTTGCTTGCGTATTGTACTTTAAATGTCCACTCCACTGCACTTTATCTCGAAATATTGTACTTTAATTCCAGTAGAATCATCTGACAGCAGTATTAACCTTCTACTTTATAAAAATCAGATTTTTTTTGGATTATTGTTTCATAAAATATGATCCATTTTATTAGCTCCATCTCAACCAATGCAGTTATAATAACCTAATATCCTGAGACATGATAATAAAACACTGACAGCAGCTATTCTATTACATAAAAAGAGCTTTTACCATTCATACATTTGGCTGATATTTTGGTTGTAAAATCTGAAATGCTTTCATTTGTAATGGAGCATTTTTATACTATGGTGTTGGCAGTTTTACCTACAGTTAAAAATCTGAATACTACATCCACCACCTATGATATTTCATTTTTGAATAAATCTGCCAAGTGAGTGAATGTTACTGCTTATCCAGAGTAAGTGGCCAACATTGTCCACATTTCAGACCCCCGACTCGACAGGAAAACACACAGAAAAGCAGGAATGTTGTAACTGTTCTTTTTTTTGTGTGACATGTATCACCCCGTCACGAAACGTCTCGCGGATCTAACCTTTCCTGATGTGAAATAGCTCCCTCCTGTAACACCAGACAAGCTTGTCACACGGGCGTTTTGATCGCATACGTCCCGACCAGCCGGGGCTAATTTAGAGCAGCACATCACATTTCCACCGAACAAGTTCAGACACTTTCAGCTCGCGAGGCTGCAGCTGAGGCCAGACCCGAGCGATGCCTCCGTTCCATTTGCTAACCACGAGCAGACTTGAAATACGACCTGCCGCAACTACAATGTCCACGGTGAGGTTTGTGTCCCAAATATAGAGGATACGTCGGGGTCGGGCCTCGATGAGTGATTTTCGGGGGGAGGCTGCGTTCGGCGGCGGGGACGCAGGGGGCGCTGTGAGAGCAACAACACGTCGGCTTTCTGTTTGAAGACTGCCGCTGTTAACTAAATTAGATTAGCAGGGGTGTGTGTGTGAGTTTGTGGGTGCACAAGGAGTGTCATATTAGTTGGTAATGCATTGAACAGCTGTGACACACATGTCCACCCACACACACACACACTCGCACACACACACACAGATACCAGCACACTTGCATACACATAAACTGATTAACATTTCAGAAGCCGCGACTTCTCGGAGACTGATTGACACGGCGACTGTTTTTAAATATGTGTGTGTGTGTGCGTGTGTGTGTGTGTGTGTGTGTGTAGCAGCATTCAATGTGTTTGTAATGGAAGAAGTGGACTGATGTAATGAGGCTGTAATAAGGGTGAAGCTTAATCCTGGTGAAGACAGACATGGACCTCTCACCCCTGACTAAACACACACACACACACAGACACACACACACACACACACTCACTACACTTTTCCCCTCATATTCCTCGAATCTGTCTTCTCTTCCCTCTTTTTCCTCTTGCTTCATCTTTCCTTCCTCTCCCTTTTCTTCCTCGCCACAAACCCTTTTTCCTTACATCTCCTTCTCCTCCATCTCCCCATTTCCTTCCTCCTTTCCCTCCCGTTCATCCCCCCATCCCCAGTTCTACTTTCTCTTCACTATCCCTCATCACTCTGTCCAATCTCTCCTCCTCCTTCTTTGTCCCACCTGTCTTCTTTCACCTTCCTTCTCCCCACCTCCTCCCCTCCTTTCCTTCCTTTCCACCCATCTCTCCCACTTCCTCCTGTTCTCCCTCTTACCTCTTGCCTCGAATCTTTTCTCTTCCTTCCCTCCCTTCCTCTGTCCTCCTCTTTGTCTCTCACTGAATACCAAAGAGGGCACGCATGCTTCCTTTAAGTCCTCCACATTAAGCGGGGCAATAAAATACCACCAAACACACACACACAGACACACAAACACGGTGGCGTTTAAAAAGACGAGCTACTGTGGTTTCGTCCAAATAGTCTCAGTCTATTTCACGCTCCAGACACTCATTTCCCACCACAATTTATTGTCCTGAGGTGGCCAGGATAGGGCACATGTACCCTCCTTCTCTCTCTCACACATACATATAAAAGACACACACATAAATTAGAGTGATTTCTTGCCTGCTCCATGTTTTTGAGGCAAGGTTTATTTTCTGTCTTGGGTTTCACCAAAAAGGAAAGGACTCCCTACTAGTTGTCACTTTAAAGAGCCTAACTCTTGTGTAAGACTATTTACTACAGCCATGTCATTTTTATTTGATTGTAGCGTTTAACTTTAACAACAGGCCGCTGCAGCAGTTATAGAGACATTAATGTTCATTCTCGGAAGCTTAAGAGCTGCTGTGATGCTGTGTTTGCCATCAAGAGTTGAGTTCTAGAGTCTGTACTTCAAAACTTTGCATGTAACAACATTTTCTAACAGATTACAGACTCCATGAAATTTGTAATCAGTGCTTTTCTTTTACTGATGCCAAAAATGGAATAAAAATCACTCAAAAATGTTGACAAAAGAACAAGGTGATTTACATTTATGTTGCCGGTTGCTTAGCAACTGTTTAACCACTTGAACACCAGTCATATCGCGTACTTGACTTCACGTGTCGACAAAACAGCCCCATGAGTTCGGCTTGGAAGTAGATTTTTCCCATGTCAAACTGTGGAGCACCGAAAGCGATGCATTTAATGTCACCAGCAGCAGTGGTTTGCTTGGCACACACAAGTGTCTGACCTGCAGACTGCAGCTGTGAGCTTTCCCAGCTTGGTAGATTTGTTCACAAGCTGGATTTCATGGAATATCTTTTCACTGAATGCTCTTGACCAACAGCAACTGCAAAAACTGCAAGGATGGCCCCGCACAGGCCAATTAAGGGCTTGATTGACAGGTGATCTGCAGGAAATGCAGCGGTTAAAAAAAGCGCAAAATGACCACTTGTACAAGAACTCACAAGAATAGCACTTGAATGCAGCACAGGCCACTTTTGAGGAAAATGGTGCAACTTTAACCACATTGGTTATACTCATTGTGCCAGTCACAGTGGGGCTGGTAGCAGCGGACTGGAGAGGCTGGTGTTGTGAAATTGTTTCTTTTTACCGTGGGGGTCTTGGGAGGCCCCGGAGAGGCCATAGTGAAGGCGCTGCAGCAGGCTGCCTGACTAGAAAGAGAGCACTCTAAATACTGACAGGCAGCACTTGAGACAGGCTCGGGAGTGCAGGGGTCCTACTGAGCTATTGTCACCCACCACGCAGGTTAACAAGACACTGCACCAGCCTTTAACCTCTGCCTTTCACTTCTCGCGCACTTTGTCCTCTTTCGTCGGCCTCGCTCTCACTCACACACTCGCGTACATGCTCACCTTTTTATCTGTTTTAATGTTTCTTCTTTTCCCTCCAATTTCTCTTTTTTAAGATAAAGGAGCGAAGACGGAGCAGTGAATAAGAAAACAATTCACTAGTAAGGAAATAAAGCAGCAGTTTCTCACCTCCAGTAATGACTTTATTCCCCCTACACACTTGGTTTTTATTGGATTACGCCGTTCCTTTTTATTCTGCTCATCGCCCATTTATATATCTCTCTCTCCTCCTTCCTCCTTTCTTTGTATGTCTCTCGCCCTCTCTCACTTTCTCTCCCTCTCTCTCCAGTGTATACAACCATTCATAACTCTAGGTTATCGTTTCAACAGGCTTTCAATTCGAGCCCTCATAGAGGAGACAGCATAAAGAGGCTGCCTGAGGGCGAAACATTCATGGACTCACACACACACACACACACACACGCACGCACACACAAACATACACGTATATGCACATGCACACACACAAATAGACCAACACAGGAATACCCACTCGTGTAAACAAACACAAGCCTTACACTTCATCAAGCAACTTTCTCTTTTAGGTGAAAACACACACACCCTGTTCTGCTGGGATCATGTGCAGATGCTAAGTGGTATCTAAGAGACACCAGTAATTACACACATACAAACACACTCAGCAATCAGGGAGGGAAATCCCTGATTGCTGATTTTATTATTGAGTGCTGACTCCAAAGAAATGTTTTTTTTTCTATACAGATATGTGACCTTACAGTCTTCTTTCTTCTTCTCCCGTCTTTGGTTTTTATTCCTGTCTCTTCTTCCATTCTCTTCATTTTCCTGCCTGTCTGTCGGTCATGCCTGGCTGCCGTTCTGTCATCAGTCTCTGTTGCTCTTTCTCTAAAAGCTCTCAGCTGCCCTCGGGGCTCAACATAATATTACAGTAAACCTCAAATCTTTCACTCTGCCTTTTCTTTCTCTCTCACACGCACACACACATTAATGGAAGAAAGACGCACAATAGCAGCACTAAGTGAGCACTGAGCCTCTGGACACAGAAAGAAGCAGCATCTTAAAGAGCCTTTTGGCTGTCTGTCACACACACACACACACACACACACACACACACACACACACACACACACACACACACACACACACACACAAACACACACAAATATAGCGGCAGTTGTGTTTGGATTAATGTCTCGGACCTCTGGCCAGATCAATAAGCTCTCTGTTCTATGCATGCCGTGTTGTGTTACAATGACCTTCAATTAATAAGTGCTTTTGGGAGCAATTAGGAAGCAATGATTGCCGAGGAAATGATTTAGAGTTTTACATCAGGCTGAAACGCGTCGTCAGATCTGTCACACTCGGTTGTCTCCGCTGCTTATTTTTTGTGTTTTCGTTTAATATTAATGGATCCCAGGAAAGATTAGTGTCTGCTAGGCTGGCTAAAATGAATCCCAATAAAGCAGAGAGTATCACACACGCTGAATATTAAAAGCAAGCACACGCTGACAAACTGACTGCACAATAAGCACAAACTAAGAAATGTACAAATCTCCATTCAAAACCGGCCTCAATCAAATCAAAGAACAAACTGGTTTCTCCGCACTGCAGCATACCGCATACTGTGTATGCATGAGAGGCTGTGTATGCATGAGAGGCTGTGCATCTGTGTGTGTGTGTGTGTGTGTCTGAAATGCATAATAGTTAACTGTATCACACCTTAACCATGGGAAATACCCGCGGCACGTTTCAATTACTGATGTGTGCTTGTTTGTGTGTGTTTACGTGTGCGGGTGTACATGTGTACGTGCATGCATAAGCGTGGCGGGGCGTTAGGAACTGCTCTATTGATGAGAGAATGAAGTCATTTTTCAATGTGGGGTTAAGCGCTGCATTATTGCCGCCTCATTTGGCTCCTGTGGGCCACCATAGCCCTCCTGTCTGGTTTCCATGGCACAGAGAGAGAACAGAGACGGGAATGTCCCTGCTTACCAGACTGCAAGTTCATCCATCAGCTCACACACACACACACACGCACGCAAAGACACACAAACACACACACACACACTGGAGCAGGCAATAAGGGCTTATCCCACTCACAGTCAACTTTCCCACAAAGTTGCAACAAATCAAGAGCAGCAGCGCTAAGTCTCCTAAAGCCGGCCAATTTCACATCATACACTAGTCGTGTTTGGGTATACAGAGCTCCGCTGGCTGATGTGCTGCTGTAGAATCAGTTTACCTAAAAGTATAAAGTTTCTGGTACCGCAACAGCTCACACAGTTCACAGGGGCCGGATTGTAAACTAAGGAAATCGTAAAGAGTCCATAATGCTACTGAAAGGAAATGGATTAATTTCTCAGTAGTCTGTGTTTACTGCTGAGCTTCCCTCCTGCCATATGTGTGTGTATTTTGTGTAAAAAGACTGAGATTGGCCCTGCATTGAGCAACATAAGAACGTTGTACTTCACAAACACTGCAGGAATTGTTTGCAGTAATGGGATGGGACGAGCAGGCTTAATGTGCACATGCACCTTTGTGTGTGAGTGTTTGGGGGGTGGGTGGGTGTACGTTGGCTGTTTGAACAAGCGCTGAATGTGAGCCAACCATGTCAGTTCACATAATAATGACATTCCTCTGGTGATATCATACAGAGCAGATTGAGAACAGCTTCACTGTAAAGACAGGGAGATGGATGAACTGTCCTCTTTCATTAATGTAAACTTCGCCAATTTTCTTGCGCTTAGCGGAGTTCAGCGAAAACATCCTACAAGCTGGGTCCCTCTTTCACTTCCCCTCTTTCTTTTAATCCCGCTGAGGTCAAATCCCTCTTCTTCTCCTGGTTTACTGTAAACATCTCCATGTATCACTGTCATATCAGCGCATTCATCCTCTATAGAGGGCTGGTGTCCCTGCAGCGCACTATTCACCCTCATTCACACACACAGGAGTGAATGCAGACACATAATAGACATGAGCACACATGCAACTACGAATGCACGCATGCGCACTCCCACACACAAACAGCTACAACCTATTGTGCTTCAGCCTGTGTGACATTTTTATTTTTTGAAATCCATTCATCATGCAGACACAAAAGAATATGAGCGCAGACACAGAATCAACTCTGCGTGCACACATACATGCAAGCTGGTCCACACAGCATGTCGCAGCGTGCTGCGTTTAATCATGGAATGCAAATGTAACACGATTTATTTCAAACTTGGAAGGCCTTCGTCACTGAGAAGAACTGACATATTGTATGGGATTAATCTTTAATGTTGCCATCTGATTTTTACCTTTTGCAATTATGGCACAGAATCCTATGCAACTTAACCTGGCATGGTTCTTTCATTCACACTAAGAGTGCGGCCCTCTGTCCTTGGACTCTTTTTGTTAAATTTTAGATTAAGTAAATTGTATTTGAAGTAAAGTAGGAATTTCTGGCCTCCCCTCTCCTACTTCCAGGAGTATATTCAAGTGTTTAACAAATAAATGTCACGTAAAAATAAGAATTAAGAGTTTGAGACAAAGCGTTGGAAGTGCGGTGCTCTCGAGGAACAAGGGTTAGGATGCTGACCTTTAAGTGAAATGTCCCTTGTTCACATCAGGCTAGTGAAATAAGTTATAAAGATACATAGAGCTGCTGTCATTAGGACCTCAGCCAAGAAAACAACATACGGTACAGTAGTTCATTTTCTAATAATTTGCGTTGCCTTCCTCTTAGTTGGTACAGTTACTTCCTGCATGCAGTGTTGTATTTTCATTGTTCTAGAGTTTTTCTCGAAAAGCACATCTTCATCTCTGTACGGTTAGCGGATCAAAAAAAAGATCTATAAATCACATGCCCACAGGCATTTACATGCAGACACTCACAAACTGGCAGAGGGGCCCTGTGAAGCAGAGATGATCCATTTGGATCTATCTCTACTTCCCCTGCGTCTATAAAAAGCCTGGTGTCACATAGTGAGATCTCCTGCCTTCTTTCCCAGACTCTCTGACGAGGTGTCAAGCCTTCTCAGCTCCACCTGACACAGAAGCCACATTCCAAACATCCCTCATTCCTGTTTGTGTGTATCTGTGGGAGCGCATGTTGCTTCTGTTATCACCTTCCTATTTGCGGTTTCTCTGTTTGTCCATCATGTTAAGGTCTAACAGACAAATAAAATCACTGCACATGGAGCCACAGCAAATGGGAAACTGACTCTGTTTGCTCTGGCCTGGCTCGTCACACTGAGAGGCATTTGGTTCGAGCCTATTGCACTGACAATCAAAATGCCTCCCGTAATGCTATCATCACACAGCAGCACCCCTGGCAACTGTATTACACCCATTCAAAGGACACATAACTTTATTAACTCACACACAGCATGAGATGTCTCCAGAAGCAGCAGGCTGTGCAGGCTGCCTGCCATCCTGATAACATAACTTTATTAGCCCGTCTATTGACACAGTCGCACACAGCCACCTTGCAAGCTCAACAAGTTCATTAAGCCGTTCATGGCTGGCCTTCAAATCAACACAACTTTATTGCTAGCAGCCCGGCCAGACATGAACACAGCAGTGGTCATTCCATCAGGGCTGCCAAAGAAAAGGTTTGTAAGACAATATGCAGGGAAAAGATGGGCAGAAGTAGAGAGGTGGACTGAAAGTGAGCTTTCCATGCATGTTCCTGCCAACACACAGCTTTCCTGCCTGCTCAGGGTCAAGACAACTAACAAACTATGCAACTGAAGTAAACTGCAGATGCTAACTTTAAATATCTACTTCTGGTATGTTGAACGTTTTTTTAAAAAAATACTGCAATTTAAGTATTAAATGGTTTGTACATGAAGAAGTTGTTTAATAACAAAGTTGAATTGCCTGGTTGGAAATTCTTCAAATGATATCCACACCACTCCACTGATAAAAATCCAACATCTATGAATATGCAAATATCTTTCATTTGAAAATTTGAATGACTGCTTAGAAAATATCCCCTGCATTACTGAAGGTCCATCCATTCCCAGTGTTCAGGCTTCAGAATTCTGCACCACAGTTGTAGAGGTTCAATCAGGATTAGCCTCTAAAGCAGTTTTGAAGGTGCAAATCCTGCTCACAGGTAAACGCCGCAAAACACAGACTTTAGACGAGCTCGGGGGAACCTTCCATTTTCTGCCAAATCATTTTGTACAGTGAAGGCCAAACATCTGAGAGAGGTAACCACGACTAAAACATTCATCTTCTGACAAAATAGCCAGATTTTTCTTTGAACTGGCATACAGCCTTGCAAAAAGTAAAAGGTCCTCCAGTACAAGCAGTCAGAGAAAATACTATTCAGCTGCACACTCCCCTGTCGTAAATTAACAAATAAAACAAGAGTCCAGCTACAAATTCTTGTTTTATTGGTTTAAAAAAATTAAAAACAAAACAGTTAATGATCCCATTTTTGTCTTAAAGCCACAGATGCATTCAAACAAACAACAAATACCCCTCACAGCACACAGTTGGATTCCTACACTCAGTACCATGTGGCATTTGCTTATTGAATACTTTCCTCCGGAACACATTCATAATTTATGGAGAGATTGGATCTGTCCACCCCCCTCCTCTCTCTCCCATCGCCTCCCCCTCTGCCCTCCTCCTCCCCCACGTCTCTGTCAGCCTTCTTTTCTTCACTTCCTTAAACGCTTCACTTATGGAGGCACAACCGCAAAGCTATAAAAAAGGGAGTACCTCTTTCACAAAACATTTTCAGTCAACTTCAAGAAACTAAAATAAATTGATATCACAACCATTTTTCTCCTTCCCCCTCTAACACTCTCCAGGGATTGGGGGGGTAAGTGATGTTACTAATTGACCAATCAGATTGCACTAACAAGCTGTCAGACAGCGTTAGCATCATCCGCCAATCACGGCCAGCTGAGTCGTCTCCCTGGGCAACTGTTAGCCAATGACCTGCAAGAATCTGACTAGGAGCGATTGCAATCAACCACCAGAAGCTGATATATAAAAAAGTCAAACACACACACGAAGAGACACACATGAACTCCATAGTGTAATAAGACGGGACAAGACGTTTATTCATAAAGGGCGGATAATAAGTGTGTGCATGTGGTTGCACGAGTGTGTGTTTGTGTGCACTACTACTCAAAAAGCATGTTGCTCAGGAACAAAGGCTTTGGTGTCCATTAGTGGCCAAAAGCTTGAGGGCAAGTACACAAACACACACCGAGCTTTGTTCATTTCAGTGTCTCTTAAGACCATCTCTGCGCTGAGAATGTAAAAAGTCGCAGCAGCCTTTTTATGCTGCCAGAGCGGTATATTATGGCTCTTTCTCCCGTCTTCTCCTCCACCTCTTTCTCTCCATCACTGTGCGGGTCCTTAACCTCCTTTTCCTCTTTTTTTTATTTGCCCTCCTGACTGCCTCTCCTCCTCCTCCTTTCACCATCGCTTTACTGCCTCTTTTTTAAGCCCTGTATCTGTCCTCTTCTCTTTTCTTTCACCCCTCTGTCCCCTCTCCGCCTCTTATCGTCCAACCAGGGCTCCATTTTGGAACATTTGTTGACTTCCTCTGTCCCGTCCATTCCCGTTTCCCTCTTTCGCCCCGAGGGGGGAAGGAGTTGTAAAGATGCCACTGCTTTTAAGTGACAGCGGGTTGCCTCTTCAAGCCCCAGACGTGGTCAGTGGAGCCTCCGTTATTAACACACAAGAAACACACACAGGCGCAGACTCAGCTCCCGTCCCACGACCACAGTGGTAATCAAGGATTGACACACTCGCACACATATGCGCAGGCAGCTTGTTAGTATGTTAATTTTCAGAGTGCATATAAATGATCATCTGAGCGCAAACAAACACACACGGCGGCCATCTGCTCCACCGAGGTGTGTGTTTGTGAGTGTGTGTGTGTATTAACACTCAGGAGAAGAAACTTTCCGCCATTCAGTGCGAGGAAAATATTTCACCTGCATCACATGTGCAGTCTTTGTACACAAACACACACGGAAACACACACATAGCTTTAAGTGTGTGTGCCGTTGTGTTTCCATCACTGCACTGGACATTATATTGACTTCTATTAATTTACTAAACACTTCTAAATCTAAATTTACCCCAACCTTAAACCAAGTCTTCATACTACACACACATACAAACACACACACACACACACACACACGGTCATACCAGCAGTAGGAAAACCAGAGCCCTGGGATCAGCGGAAAAAAAAAACTGAGAGCATGACGATAGCTGACATTCCAGGGAATGCTGCAATACCTCATAGCACACTCAGAAGACACACATCACACACACATACACACACACACACACACTGAAAGATGCTTGTGTAATGGAGACAGATAGAAGGGTAATCCCAATTTCATCTTTCCAGAAGGGTAGTGGATTAGAGGAGGATTAGGACAGTATCATGACAAGATTACGGCACACATGAAGCTCTGCTGCACTAAGTCCATTACTCTCTTTTCTTTTGTTCATGTGTGCATGTGTGTGTGCGAGTGTGTGCGCGAGCAATTGAGTGAATTAATTCTACAGGATGAAAACATGTAGAGTCGGCTGAGCCTTTTCCTTGGGGAGTAGGCAAATGCAGAGAAAATGTGTGTGTGTTGGGGGATGTACGTCGCGTTACAGGGGTTCAGATGTATTTCTGATGCTTCATGCAACATATGGGTCACTGCTGCTGTCCCCCAAGGGTGTAGGAGGGGTTAGGAAATTGGGGTTTTCGGGGAGGGGGGGAGACAAGCAGCATCAGTAGTCTTAAATCCGCATGTCGAACAGGGTTCACTGAGCTTTTGAATGACGAGACACTCACTCGCACAGGCGGAGCTGGAGAGGATTCCAGTTCAGTCACTCGTGAGTGAATCGCAATTATTGCGAGCAAATGGAAGACTGTAATGACCGGATCGGCAAATAGGAAGCAGGCCTCCGCCGCAGCGCTTTCAACTCGGCTTGGCACAGTGTGTCTGTGTACAGTAAGGGCGCATGCAGGCGGCGCGGATAGTTGTTAAGTTTATGGGCTATGTGAGAAGGCAGCAACGAGAGGTCTGACAGTGTGTTGTTATTTTTGGTCCAGGGTTCTTAGGTAACTAAAGGCAGACAGACAGACAGACTGACAGACAGACAGACAGACAGACAGGCAGACGACTGGGCTGGCAGACAGGGCAGTCGACAGACAGGTGGACAGCCTCACTGGACTTAAAGTTTAAGGATCATAAGACAAGTCACTTATACTTCATGTTGTCGTCAGTCATGTTCAAATGCAGACTTTAAATTGAATTTCGTAAAGTATAAAAACAATTTTCAACACTTGACTGAGTTGCATTATTCATGACAGTGAATGTCAAGTCTGCAGCTACTAGCAGTAATACAGTGTTCAAACCAGTCTGCCGTTAAAGATCATCCTATGATTCGTAGAGCATCTGTGTAACCTCTGACTAGTACTGAAACAAAGAGTCACTTGAAATGCTTCCTTTTTCATTTAAGACTTATCAGCATGTGACAGCAGGAGAAGCACAGGTGTAAATCATAAAATTAACGGTAGCTCCGTTCCATTAGCGGCTTCTGTTTTACAGTCCTGGTATTGTCGTGTTTTACTGGGACTGAAATAGAGCCGCTGGTAATGTCATTAGTTACACCTGTGCTTCTCCTGCTATGACAAGTCCAAATGTCTGCTGTAAAAATTCCCCACCGAAGAGGCGAAAGATTGAAAATTTATAACCATTTTAATAATTGATCGGTTTAATATTTTCCTCAAATGTGAGGACGTGCCACCTTTCTCTGTTTTATCTCCTGTAAATGTAATAAACAGGCGAGTGGTGAATGTCACCTTGGACTCTGAGAGAAAAACTGCGAACATTTCCAACATTTTGTGCATATTTAATTGATTCACTGTTTCACCACAAAAAATAAAAATGATAACCCCGTTTCCATGCTTGACTTGTTGTTTGGTCATGCATGTGTGTTGCTGACAGGCGTACACATGTCACCAGGAAGTTCAGGAATTTTCCCGGTGGGCCCATCTTGTGAGGGCCGGTCTCTCTTTCCGCTCAACAATTATACGGCCTATTCACAGATATTGAATAAGTCATCTTAGCCGCAGTGGCACGGCTGGTGAAGTCTGTACCAGCAGTTGCCATCATCACTGGATTTATCCAACATGTTTGTTAAAAGCATCTCGCACTTGTTGCTGAAAAAAGACAAAAACCTGCCAAGAAGGTGACAATGAAGAAAAAGTTGCGCTGAAATGAGCAGATTTATTTAAACAGTCTGCAGGTGACGATGAGGTAATGTGTTATGTGAAACAGGCTAAATGAACTAGCAAAGGAACAAAATGTTTCCATTAACCTCAGGGCTTCAACGCTCAAACGTGTCTCCTCAGAGTTATAGTCCTACACAACAGCACTGCATCTCATTTACAATTTGAAAACAACATCATTTAATTCACAAACAAACAGATTTTCTCCTCTAAGTCCACGTAAGGGAGTATGTTTAGGAAGATATCACACTTTGGTTAATACTTTCACAACAGTAAATACATATTTGAAGCTTAGTTCCAAAATTACTTGGTTAAGTTTAGAAAAATATCATGGTTTTCGTTTAACTTTTCCTTAATATTTCCTTAATATTTCCTTAATATTAGATCTGATGTTTAATGAATTCATGATAATTATTGGTTGACTGAAGAGGAGCAGCAGTAAATCAATTAAATATACTACGAGATTTGTCATGTATACATTAGAAACTACATTAATCTGGCAGAAGATACATTTTCCTCAAAATATAATTGAAAATGCAGTTTAAAAGTATATAGATGTAGTGTCCTGCTGCAAGTTTAACCATTATCGAAGTAACTGTCAGACTCAGAGCACAAGTTTGCATTAGATTTCTCTACAGTGTTTTTAAAAAAAGGGTGGTCAACTATAAATGGGAAAAATAAACAAGGAAATTTGATCATGTCCCTCTAGACTACTCACTAATTCATTTACAGATTGTTGTTTGATAGCCAGTGCAGCAATAAATATGCTTTGGTAAATAGTTTACAGTAGAAAAAACAGGTGAGCGTCTGATAAATGAAAGAGAAAGGATGCAAAAGGAGGCAGGAACCAGCACAGATCCCAATAGAGGCCCACTTCTATCAAGCTGTCAACTGTTGCATCAGAAGAAATGCAAAGTAATGTTTAATTCTAATTTTAAAAAACAGGCTATTAAATCAAATTAGGTGTTGAGCATCACTGCATTCATTTAGCCTTGAATCTTTGCTTTCTGCATCGACAAACATGGAGAGGAAAACCTTAAGAAATTTATTTTATTGTTTTTTTTAAATTTACAAATATATAAACAAAGAGATTGTGTTAGTTTTTTACAAACATGTGCAACGTTGGAGGTCGTGACACGTGTTTGTCATTGGGGGTGAAAATGGGGCCACTTGACAGCAAATTCCCAGGTTGCTTTTTGTCCCCTTGTCTGCTGTTTCCTCACATTAAGGACAGATTGGTGATATTTATAATGCATCAATATGGAACTACTACAAGCTATTTTGCATGCATGAGTTCAATTTATCTTTACTGTAATTGCATCACGTCAAGATCATGAAATCCGTTTTGCTTTGGGGTGATTTCTAAACCTACTGTTCCACCAACAGTCACTTAAATCTGTCTTATGCTGTAAATAAAGCACATTTTGGCCTTTTTCAGCTGAGAGCATGGAGGGGAAGGAGAAAAGGCTTGTCCACTATCATATTCTCGTCTTCAATCGATACAAGCTGTAAGAAAGAAGCGAGGTGAAGGGGGGAGGAACGGGTGAGTTTAAAGAACAGAGGGATCGAGCAAAATAAAGGCAGGGATGAAGAATGATGCTGGCAGAGAGAGGGGGGCATGTTATGACATCAGACGTCGTTAACCAATTAGATGGGGTGTTGCAGGAGAGTGGTTCCAGCAGCCACTAAAAGCCTCACTGTCACTGACCTCAGGAAGAGAGAATTTAATAACAATCTCTCCTTTCTATCCCCCCCCCCTCCTCGTCCTTTCTTTTGCCAACAGCCACTTCAGTGGCCGTCTTTGTCCCGCTGAGCTGCCGGACCGTTATTTATGTTGAGCTGAGCAAACCTGCCCATCTGGAGCACCGAGTTAGAAACCTGAGGCCCGGGCTACTTTGACTGTGTGTCAAGACTGCAGATTGCTCCTGAGTTTCCACATGACCAGATTAGCAATTAGCTTTAATGAGCTTCAGTCAGAAGGTGAAGCTGCAGAAAGATCTCATTGTGGTTGTGAATGGAAAGAGGGTAAGCAACACTTGAGTTGGACTAAAGCAAAGACCTGGAAAAGTGTCCCGCTACCTTCTGATCGCTGCCGTCGAGTCTGAGGTAACTGGATAAAATGACACAAGCTGCTACGAGGAGGGACCTGCAGGACGTCTGTGTTTCATTTCATTTCATTACACAGGCAAGAGGCTCTTTCTTTGAAACTGTCCCGCTAATGTAAAGAGACAATCAGTCCCAGAGCTTACAAGCATTCTCACAAACACACATACAAGTGTAGTTGCTGTGCAAGAACAGCTGAGCTTTAGATTGCTCCAAAATCCCCTGCGACCATGAGTTTGGGCCAGAGGGGTGAAATAAACTTACCACCTGCTACTGGTAGTCCACACACACACACACACACACACACACACACACACACACACACACACACACACACACACTTTTCCCTAACATCTGCCACTGCAGTCCCTTGTGTTTTGCCAACACCGGAAACTTTCAGACTAATAGTCACAGCTCAAGGCAGTGCTTACAGTTTCCCAGCTTTTAATGGCTGTTCGCCTTACATCATTAATGCATATCAATCACCATAAACACACACACACACACACACACACACACACGTAGAGCGCACACACAGCGGGATTTGTATCAGTGAGCTGTGAATAACAGAGTTGAAAGCCTCTGCAGTGAGTGTTCAGCTGTTAAAAGTTCAGAGGGAGAGAACAGAGCGATGGAGGCAGGGACAGAGCAGAAAAGGAAAATAAAAGAGGAGAGAAAGTGATTGAGGAGAACCTGCAACACTCAGGTGACTACAGAGGTGAACAAAACAATAGAAATACCCTCTGAGACAATGCAGCAGCTTTGTGCTGAATACCAATCGGATGAACGCTGGGGGTTTTTGGAGATGCTGTTTGCACTGGTGTGGAGCAAATATACTGCCACCATTACACAGCAAAATGTATGTTATTTAGCATGACATAGGAAATTATAATGTCTTGTTTACAATCCTAAGGTCCCCATCCTTCAACTTCATCTCCTACATATCACAGTAGCAATATGAAAGTCCGGTTCTGACCACATGCAGGCCCGCATTTGCGATTTCCCCATGTACATCAGCGATCAAATTCTGCATTTAGCTGACCCAACCTTCTTGTCAAATATCTTAAGTGGCGACGAGAGTTGTGTCTATGGCTACAACCCAGAAAACAAACAGCAATCCTCAGTGGAAGAGCCTGAAGTCTCCAAGATTGGAGAAGCTGCACACCCAAGAGCATGCTTGTTTTTTTTGCACTGGAAATTCATTACCCAGACTCAGACTGTCAGCAACGACTTCTACTGTAACATGCCGAGACATCTGAGGGAGAAAATCCGATTCAAACAGCCTGAACTACAACGCGTACCGTCGCGCTAACACACGCCGTGTTTAAAGAATAGGGGTTATTTGGCCGCACCACCACTTTCTACCAACCCTGCTCGCCAGATTTGTCTCCGTGCAACTTCTTCCTCTTCCCCAAAATGAAATTAAAGTTGAAGAGTTTGTCGCCTGGGCGCAATGGAGGAGATCCAACATCATCGCAGGTGGTGCCCGACATGCTTTCAAACATGGCAGGAGTGTGGGAAGGGGATGGTGGCCAAATTATAGTCAGGTACAATTTTTGCATTTTATTGACACATTGTCTGAACTTGCGATCGCGTCTTGTGTGTTTACTGAAAATGCATTTATATACAGCATTCAACACCCACCCGTAACCTCTTTTTATGTTTGTGTTTGGGCACTCACAGCACTCCGTTAAGGTTAGAAAAGAGTCTGTTTCTGTTTTAATACATTAAAGTCCACAGTGGTCTTTAATCAAATCCAATTTTTTTATTGAACTTCAAACGAAGTGCAAGTGCATAATGGGATAATAGATGGGAGCCTGGACACAAACGCCAGCCTCAGGTGTGAGAGTCGAATGCATCCTTCCAACTCCGATGCAGGTCACTTTGTACATGTGGTGCTACTGTATTTTGTCTCCAGTCAGTAGTTATGTGACATCTAAAGGTAACTTCAAGGAGACAGAGATGCACCTCCTTATATGACCCATTTCTCTCTAGTTGCAGAATGATGTTCTCTACTTCATCCCACTAATTTGGAAGCTGTTTCAGTTTTATTAATAATCTAATTCAAATTCAAACTTCCATTCCTACAGCACAGTCCATGTTTTTCACAGAAATTAATGATATTTTACTTAAAAGTGTAGATTGAGCAATTAAACATTAAAAAATGAATCACATGACAAACAAAACCTCTTCTCTTCATAGAAACCATTAAACCTTTCTATTGTATTGTACCTGAAGGTAACTGTGTACACTGAAGTTTTGCAAAAAGTTCTGGATCCATAGCTTTTCATGAGACTTTATGCTTGTAATTGTGATGGTTTTACACCAGTAAAGTGGCCCAGAAAACAACATAAACTGTGTTTGACGAATAGACTCCAACTGGAACACTGATGGTAACACATGGACCGACCCACAAAGACATGGTCACGGAGGACAAACAGCGATCAAACGTCCAGCCCCTCTTGCCTGACTCTCTTTCATCTTTGCATGCTAATTAACCTTGACCTGAAACCTCCCAGTGCTTAATTGCTGCCATGGAAACGACTGCCATTTGCAGAAGTGTCCCACACACACACACACACGAGCAGACGCACACGCCGAACGCAATGTTCAATTAGAACCATCCATTCTGCTTGACTAGCAGCAGTCATCACCATCAGCCCATCAGATATCACCTGCCTCTGTCGGTTTCTGCCCCATCGACTCAAAGAGATGGAGGAGGGAGACGGCAGGAAGAGAGGAGATAAAGGAGTAATCAAGGCGTAAATGTGACAGACACGGAAAACAGAAATAGGCGATGATCTATAGTGGAGGAAAACAGCTTCACCCCCTTCAATTAAGGAAAAATATCATCATTCGTTTTATTTCCAGATCATCTCATTTTAAAAGTTGGAGTGTGAGGATGTTTATTAATGTGTTTTTCCTGAACAAAAATAATAACAGTTAGGGGATTTAATCCAGTGGTCCCCAACCTGAGGGTCATGTTCCTTCCGAAAGGTCAGGCGATAAATCTGGTGGTTTATAAGATGATTAATGCAGTAAAGAGTTCTGCTGGCTAAAATTACATTTTTGTTCTTTGGCTTTTTGCTGACCTTTATTTCTCATTGTAGATTATTTTATTTCTTTGGGCCCCAATCTGTTATTAAAAAGTTTAAAGAGTGGTTCTCCCTTTGGTAAGTGTGTGTAGACTGTAATGGAGGTAGAAATACAATATATTTCCATCTGCAAAGTAATGGATCGTTTTTGAGTAGAAATACAAAACAGCACACTCAGGTGTACCTAAAGCCAGTATCTACTTAGTTACTTTACTTTTTACACTGACAACGAACTCTGATACTTATTTGCTGCAAGAAAAAAAAGACTTTAAAAAACCAAATGAGCCAGTTTGAAGGCAAAAGGAGTCACAGAAGTGAAGACGCAAGAAAGAAGCAGCTCAGTCAAAATGCTATAAAAGTCAGCCAAGCCAACCCAATGGCTGCTATCTCCAGAGAGAGCTGATTGAGGGAAATGAAGCAGGAGATGGGAGCGCTGCCATAATTTTAGACATGCAGATTCAAAGTATTTCCCTCCCTCTGTCTTCCACCAGGATGACACACCGAGGCTGTAATGTATACACACACATGTATATATATAGTCTCAGTTCAAATGAGGCGTGTTGTGGCCACAACGCTGAACTTAAAAACCCCACACAGACCTGCATGGGACCGGCATGCTGCACACACACACACACACACACACATCAGGATTATTACTTGTGGGTTTTGTCTGAACACGCAGGTTGCCGGGCAGTAATGTGTTGTGGTTAATAACCCTTTCCTCTCCTCTTTCCATCTCGTCGCTACTTCATTACCTCCTTTCCTTTCATTTTTCCTTCCACTTTCCATCCTCCAGGTGCTAAAGATCAAGAGAATGACAGCTACTACACACTACACTGCACCGAAATCATCTCAACCAAGCCTCGAACCTGCTTTAAGCAAAGGTGACTGCGTGGCTTGTAGGTATGAAGCCACTGTGGACTGTGTTGATCTGATCTGAAGCCAGCATGTGAAAGTCAGTCAGTACATATTCATGCATTAATGAATGAATTCTGCACTAAAAAGACCAACAACTCTGAGATGAGCATTTTCCTTAAAGCCGCCGACCTTCGCTGTCATGGTCACAGTGATAAATCTGCAGATCAGATTATCAAATGGTCATTGTTGATTAGTGAAACAAGCAGTCGTATCCCATGTGAAGGTTTGTGCTGCTCCATGTTTAGCCCAACCTGAACAGCTCCCCTATGTAAACTTTGTGGCTCCACAACTTCGTCGCCTCGGTTCCTCCTCCACTCCCATCCTCACTACCGTGGCCGCTGGAGGCTGCTATAAAGATTAATTATAGTTTGCAGTAACATGCCTGGGGTCATTTTTTTCAGCTGAAATGATAACTGTAGAGCTTCACTGAGTTCATGTGCAGCTGATATTTTCTTAAATAAATATTCGTTTTGCAGAAAAATCCAATTTAACAAGCTATTTAGGAAGATTTCTTATATATTTCCCTTTTGGATGTAAAGTATTTTTATGGCCGATCGATCTGTGTCGACACAATCAATGTCTGTTGTTCTGTTGAAATAAAGAATTATATATATACATTTGTAGAAACAGATCATTTTAATGTCAGTTATTTCATTTGACGGAAGAAGAGCATTCGCACACACATGAACTTTAGGAAATTAGTGTCATTTTATTGAATAAAAGAATTACTTCAATTGTAATTTTGGCAGTTTTCTTATGCAGATGAAAGATTTTTTTACGTCTGTGTTAAAACAAACTATTGTTATAGCGCGTATTTGAGGAAAAACAAAGCACCAAAGCAGACTCAGTTAAAGCTTCGAACAAAAGCCGGCGCTCATCAGGTGGAGGAGGGCTGTGATTCAACAATGGGAATGATGGGCAGCTGAGCTCGTCTCCAGTTTCCTTATGGCTTATGGGAAAATGGGAACACACGCTGGAAAGAATGGAGGCACAAGTTTTACTAACAAGGGGAATTCCACATTGTTTTCCTCCACGGTTCCACCTCTCACTCTCTCCTGCACCTTTTAGCACAGGTTCAGCAAGGACAGACAACATCCTGAGCTGCTAGGATGTCTGGGAAACACCAAGTGTAACCTAGCGGGTCACTGAGGCAACTCTGACAGGAATCTTATGTGCACTGAACACACACACACTGACAGTCACCCACCTACCCAGAGTGCTGCTTGTAATTATGAGAGCTGTAAAACAGGCTGACATCATAGCCTTGGGTTCCTCATTCCCCCCGCAGCCTCTCTTTCAAACTGTAATATACAGCAGTTACTGGATTCGACTTTTAGCATCTGTAACCGCCCAGCTCCTTCCAAAACACTAAACTAAATGTTATTTTCTTCCCTAACTCGCTACAAAAACATCTCATCAGCTGATCCACACAGACATCTACGGTGGACACATCCACAAAATAGCTGAGTAGTGAATGCATGTTCTTGTGGAGATGATGCGAGACGACGGTAGAAAGAGTAAAACAGTAACAGTGAAGCATAAATAAAGGGAAATTCAAGGTCTGTCTGAGCATGCTGTCATTATCAGTTTCTTGGCTGCTGTTATTTGGCTGAAATGTGTCGGAACTTCGGATGAAAACACTTAAAAGTGTACTGGAACTTCACAAGTCGACACTCAGTAGAGAAAAATTCTTGAGTTTTAAATAGAGCTCGAGCTGAAAGCGTGCTGTGGACAGACAATACATTCTTATACTCCAGAAAAAACACTCGGCTGACAGAACAGCGAGGAAGAGAATCTGTTCCAATGCTGAGAAAACAAATTGTTAAAATTCCTCGTTCTGAACTCATAAATTTGTCTGCCAATGAGCTGTCAGGATGCAGGTGACCCTGACTTCTAATTTTCGACCTCTGACCCAGGAAACGGGAAGAAACCTGCACAAACAAACACACGCTTCCACCTCTGCACCTCCTCTGGTTCCTCCCTCACTCCCTCCTGCAAGTCTCCTTCACTTCTACATGTCTGCCAATAGTCCATAATTGAATTTCTCTGAGGAACGAGGATCTCTCTTTGCGTTACGGTCACATTTAGCCCCAAAAAGTTTCGCAATAAGCGCCAATCCGCACACAAACAAGGAGGAGAGAGGGTGTGAAGTCTTCTAACCGTGTGAAATATTTAAGAGGGCCAGTGGGAGGAAAAAAAAAACAAAAAACGCTGTGTTTTGTTTTTGTGAAAAAGTGAAGAGACAGAGAGAGAGAGAGAGAGAGAGAGAGAGAGAGAGAGCTTCAGGAGAACCATAAACCACAAAAGCTCTCCTTCGACTCGGCCCATTTAGGCCCATTTAGACACAACACACTTGCAAGAGAGCGAGACTGGAGGGAGGAAAAAAAAGAAAGAAGAAGCACATGAGCCTCGGTTATTGTTGCTGCTCGACAGAGAGACAGACAGACAGACGGATGGAGGGAAAAAAGGATAAGTGTTGGGAGGAAGGAGCGATACGAAACGATCAGAGTCCTAACTTGTCTTTGCATAGTTTATCTGATCACCCTTTCAGATAGCATCTGTTTTATCCTGCATTACCCAATCTTCCTGGCATCCTGTGTGTGTGTGTGTGTGTGTCAGAGTGTGTCTGAGTGTGTGTGTTCTCCTGCCTGACACTTGCTGAGAGGTCAGAGTTCTTTTGAGCAGCCATCCAATTACGGGGGCATGGTGTTACCGTAGAGATGAGAGAAAACTGTAATTGGATAATGACACATCAGGGCTGGAACCTGTCATTAGACACTAGTAGAGACACTCACACATATACACTTAGGCGTGTGCACACTCACACGCTCACAGACAGGTCGGGTACCAACCTGTGATTACAAACCTGCTGATCTATCACCAGCCTCCAGCTACACAGCCACCATGTCACACTTTCTCCCTTTTTTCTCCTTTCACATTAATCTTCACATTTTTCATCTCCTCTAAAAGCAACATAAGGCTCATTCCATACATAAATGCGTTTTTATTTAAATTTCCCACCTATGGCATCCTATAATTCAGTTCTAAAGCTCGAAATTCTCCCAAAGTGACAGCGACTGGATCTGCTGAGGGTCTGTTTCTGGCCCGAGTCCTCACATTATGTAAACATAGTGCGTTTTAATGAGCCCAGGTCGCTGTGGTCACTTCAAACACACTCAGCTTTTGGTGAAATAATGTGAGAGGCTCTAAACTTGTGAGCAACATCTCTGGGAGCAATCACTGGTCAGCTCCCAGTTTCCTCTCTTGGTTTCTTCTGCATCATTACCATGGATGAGGGTCTTGCATAAGCCTCTCCAAACCAATGTGTAGGCTCGGGGGGAGAGAGAGAGAGAGAGAGAGAAGAGAGAGAGGTGGGGAGGGGGAGCTGAGAGGGAGTGCAGGCAAGAAAAAGAGTACGAGAGGGGAAAGAATTGAGAGAAAGGTACTGGGGAGAGAAAGGGAAGATAACAGCAGAAAGGGGGGAGACGGACGAGGAGGGGAAGAAAATGGGGGTGCAAAAAAAAAAAAAAAAGACCAAGTGAGCAGGAGAGGCAGCGAGGGAGGATGGTGAGGTTTTCTTTTGTGGTGGTTGGAGAGTGACAGGGGTGCCAATAGAGTGGCCTGCGATGACGGTCCCACTGGAGAATGCCGGCTATGCCAGTGGAGTGGCACTAATGGAGCCAGAGAGGGGATGCAGTTGCCTGCCCCGGAGGGGGGATATTGTGCAACTGGACAAGGCGGCTTGACACGGAGCCAAGATGGAGGATTAGAAGGGAGGGTGTTGGGGGGGAGGCACCCAGGGCAGAGAAAGACAGCCATGTTAGGTCTGCTGACTGATTGACATAAACTGAACTCTTTCTGTCTTCCATTTGACTGGCGAGACTCAGCGAGCGCTCAGAGTTTCTAGTTCTAGTTGCTCTTTATTCTCTCAATCAGTGTCTCGCTGATACCAAAGTTTTCTGCCAAAGTTGGAACATCTTATGATGACATTTTGCTTAAATCGTCACACTGCTGTCAGTCACATTGGATCAAGTTTTTAAGTGTTAAATTAAGGATGTTTCTGCGACTATATGACAGAGAAATAAGGTTGGAATGATGCACAACAAAAGCAGCAGCTATGAAGCCAAAGCAGCCTCCTGCTCCTCTACATGGATGCGCACAGCAAGCCGGGGTCAATATTGCTGAGTAGCTGTTTGTTTGATTGGGGTGAGTGGAGGAGCGTTGCATGATGAATTGTCCTGATTACTCCATAATCCCCCCCATAATTCACTGGCCAGGCCAAGTCATCCATCAATACAGGGCTTGGATCCATACCTGGAGAGGCCGACAGAGAGAGAGGGGGGGAGGCACACAGAGAGGAATATACAGCGGGGAAAATAAGTATTGAACACGTCAACATTTCTCTCAAAAAACATATTTCTAATCGAGCTATTGACATGAAATTTTCACCAGATGTCGGCATCAACCCAAGTAATGCACACATACAAAGAATCCAAACATTTATGTTCATAAATTAAGTTATGTGTAATAAAGTGAAATGGCACAGGGAATAAGTATTGAACACATGAAGAAAAGGAGGGGTAAAAAGGTCTGGAAAGCCAAGAAAGCAGCTGGAGTTTGTCAGTATTTAGAAGGTTAACCTGTCCCCTATTAGTGCAAAGTAATATCAGCTGGTTTAGTCCTGATTAATGCCTTTTAAAAAGGTTTCTCACCAGCAAGGTGTTAGACAAGAAGCATTGCATGATGGGTAAAAGCAAAGAGCTGTCCAAAGACCTACGCAGCCTTATTGTTGCAAAACACACTGAAGGCATTGGTTACAGGCGCATTTCTAAACTTCTGAAAGTTCCAGTGAGTACCATTGGGGCCATCATCCGGAAGTGGAAAGAACACGGCATTACCATAAACCAGCCACGGCCAGGTGCTCCTCGCAAGATTTCAGACAGAGGAGTCAAAACAATCATCAGAAGGGTTCTCCAACAGCCCAGGACCACTCGTGGAGAGCTTCAGAAAGACCTGGAATCAGCAGGTACCGTTGTTTCAAAGAAAACAATAAGTAATGCACTCAACCGCCATGGCCTCCATGCACGCACACCACGCAAGACTCCATTTTTGAAGAGGAAGCATGTTGAAGCTCGTTTGGAGTTTGCGACACAACATTTGGATAAACCCATGACATTCTGGGAGAACATACTCTGGTCAGATGAGACCAAAATTGAACTCTTCGGATGTCATAAGACACAACATGTTTGGAGGAAAAATGGCACTGCACATCACCCCCAAAACACCATACCAACAGTCAAGTTTGGAGGTGGGAGCATCATGGCGTGGGGCTGTTTTTCAGCATGTGGTACTGGTAGACTTCATATCATTGAAGGAATAATGACTGGAGAAAAGTATCGAGACATTCTTGATCAGAATCTGCTGTCATCTGCCAGGCTGCTGAAGATGAAAAGAGGGTGGATCTTTCAGCAAGACAACGATCCCAAGCACACAGCCAAGGTAACACTCAACTGGTTGAAGAAAAAGAAAATAAAGCTGCTAGAATGGCCCAGTCAATCACCAGACTTGAATCCAATTGAAAATCTTTGGAAAGAACTGAAGATCCGGGTTCACAGAAGAGACCCCCGGAACCTTGAAGATTTGAAGGCAGTTTGTGTGGATGAATGGGCCAAAATCACACCTGGGCAATGTATTCGACTGGTTTCTCCATACAGGAGGCGTCTTGAGGCTGTAATCACCAACAAAGGTTTTTGCACTAAGTATTAAATAAATTTCAGTACGCGTGTTCAATACTTATTCCCTGTGCCATTTCACTTTATTACACATAACTTAATTTATGGACATAAATGTTTGGATTTCTTTGTATGTGTGCATTACTTGGGTTGATGCCGACATCTGGTGAAAATTTCATGTCAATAGCTCGATTAGAAATATGTTTTTTGAGAGAAATGTTGACGTGTTCAATACTTATTTTCCCCGCTGTACGTCCTCCTGGTTCTGAGCTGCGTAACACCAGCGTTTGCTTCGTATTATTAAGGTTAACAAATGTGAACGAGAAGGAAGCAGACATGAAATAGCACGAGGAGGGAAGTGAGGAGGATGCAGGTTGATTTAGCTGTTCTGTTGGGAGGTATTACCACACACACGGTGACCCCCTAATCACACACAAGCAAGGTGAGGAAACGCTTTGATGATGTAGGAGACCTCACAGGCACACACAGATTCACACACACACTGCTATCGTAACTACCTGCTTCCAGGTAAGCTCTTCCTGGCGTTGGATAGGTATGTAACCCCCTCCCAATAATCCACACTCAGGTTACACACACACACACACACACCTGGGCACTTCTCTCTGACAGACTTGCTGGCTCCAGGCTTCGGGCTACCTGCCATCTACAGTAAGTACTGACATACCTCTCTCCTCTCCTTTCCACATGACTCTCCCCTCAGCTCTTATCCTTTCTTTACTTTCCCCGTCCCGCACTTTCCACCGGCGCTCTGCATTATTCTTTTCACAGCTCGCTCACAATGAGGAAGACACCGTCTCTCTGCACCTCGCTAAATTCCTCCCTGCTCCTTTTTTCCACACCATTTAAGAGAGCAAACACATCTCTAATCTTTCCCTTAAATACCCTTCATTCATTCTGTCTGTATCCACCCCTCCTTTCTCTCTCCCTCGCCGTCTGTTTTTCCAGGCGTAGCTCTCGCCGCTTGTGTAATTTGATGGGCAAAGCAGCACCATCGTCACTGCTGGCATGTCCATTATCCTGGATATCTCATCGGTTGACACTGAAGCTCCCTGACCTCTGACCTCGGAGCTCCGAACTTTGACACCCGTACACCCTGAGCGACAGGTGATTGATGAAGTTGCGCACGAAATTTAGCTTTGTAAAAATGGAATTGTGTGCAAAGGCTAAACAGCAATTATGAAAAGTGCCAAGATTTCAAAATTAAAGTCAACAAATGATTTATGATGAATATTAGATACATTCTGCATATTAAAGCGGTCAAAAAAGTTGTATTTCTTCACAAAATTAACTCAGTTACAACAGCAAGTAATATATATGGGTTTTTCCTTTGCACAAAAAGCTTAAGATTTAATGTTCATTTTATGTTGAAAAGTTTTTCTGTTAAAGCGCAACAGCTGTGATATGTGAGCAGCCCTTTGTTCTGAGAGCAGAGTGGACTCTACAACGGACGGCAGCCTTCTTATATTAAATGAACTCTATCCTCTGATTGAAAAGGTGGGTGAGCAAAACACAACGCTGTTCTTTTCTTTATTTTTTTTCAGGCTTTTGTCCTTTATTATTCAGGAGGGACAACTGAAGAGAGACAGCGAAGTAGACGAGAGAGAGAGAGAGTGGAGATGACATGCAGCAAAAGGGCCCAGGCTGGAAATAAACCCTGCAGTAAGGACTCTCAGTACACGGTGTGCACACTCTGTCAGAGCCGCAGCACAGTGCTATTCAACAGTACGACAAACTGCATCCTCCAAAATTACCAAGAAGTTGAATCGCTGCAAAACTGAGCATTAAAAGTGTGATGAGGCTGGACGTGTTGCACAGCCGGCGTATTAGAGTGCATTAGTTTCAGCTGGATGAGCCACATAAACTGAGCATACATTGTTAGTCCAGGGTTTCCCACAATGTTAGTGTAGTGTTGCGCTCCTAAAAGTGAACACAAAATAAATAGACAAACATGCACGCACTTCCTCGGCTCCATTCAGGAACAAGTCAGGTCTAGCCGTGGCAAAATAAAGCAGGGGCGTGCTCATATCTTTACATTCTGCCTGTATAACATAATCTTTTGTGCTGGTGCCCTCTTAATAATGCCAGTCGGGCTTTGGCAAGCCCTCTCCGAATCGCTTGAGAATGAATTACGGCATTGTGTTGGGATCTGAAAGGCCAAATCACTTCTTAGGAATGAGTGGCCTTGAGCAATTCAGATAGGCTGTCATGTGATTCATATGATGGCAAGAGAGTGAGTCACTGACACTCAACACCTCAACACTGTTGTAGCTGTTGGTTTGCACTCGAGGTGATTCATTATGTGTACACAGATGACATGGAAATATCTGAAAAACACACAAACTCCACCACAAGAAAGAGAAGTAAAAAAAAAAAATCACTATTCTCCCATTTGGCTGCTGTGTGTGAGATCCAAGAGTCCTAATGAAAACATTTCTCGGACAATATGTCTTTGTGAGATCTGAAAAGAGCTGTTTTCTTGTGTTTGTGCGCGTGTGAGAGAGTTTTTATATCTGTTAAAACGCATTCAGAGAAACGGGAGGGGGCAGGAAATATTACTGAATGGTAAAGCGATGTGTTTGTGTCAGTGTGCTGCTAGATAGAGGAAAGAAAAGAGAGAGGAGGGGGGGAGAAAGAGGCATCCACAACCGCCTCGGGCTCCGAAGGCTTAACTTCATTTCCTTGGACAGACATAATGGCAGATATTTGCATGTCATATGTACACAGAGTCAACGGCCAAATATCCTCTGATCAAAAACACTGCTAGTAACTCTGCTACCAGTGGATAGTGATCTTTTTAAAGGCAGGTTGAAAGCTCTGGAAAGGCTAGTAAGAGATTAAGTCTTTGATGCTCTCGTCTGGTTTAGTTTGCAACCACATAAACATACACTAAAGTCACTTCAGCCTTTATGTGATGGATGGTCTTTTATATTCCCTTAATCCGTTTTTCTGTCAAATTCATTTTAATAGAAGTTCCCGGTAAATTGCATCATGTGACCCTGTTAAAGACCACGGGTCAAACCGTGTTGGTCGAGCTCTTCTCCTCACAGCATTAAAACAACAGCGCGGACAAACAGCTGTCTCATGTGACACTTCTCTCGAGTAAACTTTAATTTATCATGATTTCCGTTAACGAGAGGGAGGAGATTTCCCCTCCTCGACCCTATAAATCACCCCCCGCTTAGATCTCCTGACCGGAGCATTCTTCACCTCCGACCTCTGCCGGGCCCAGAGGTCATCGTCGCTGTGGCAACCAAAAACGCCCGACGCTCCTCCGTCGTAATTAAAAAACATTATTTACTCGGAGAAAATTTCATTTTCTCTACCCCTGACCTCTCTCTTCCTCTTTCCTTCCTCCTCCTCCTCCTCCTGTGTTAGTTAACCATCAACACGCTGGGAAAGCCCACGTCTTCTGACTGCACTCTTGTGTTGAGCCTGTCGTGTCGGCCGAGCTGGTGTGTGTGTGTGTGTGTGTGTGACAGTGCATGTTGTATGTGTGCAGCAGGGTTAAGCTCTCACAGAAGACAAAGCCACAACCTTCAAGGCTGCTAAGCAACAATGCCGCCTGGTAAAGCCTCATCAGGGCACCGTTTAGCAGAGGATTAGAGACTATTACACACACATAAACACACACACACCCAAAACGAAGCCTCATCAGCTCATTAATTCAAACCCCACTTTGACTCCGATTTAATGTGTGTGTGTGTGGGAGACCTGAGGTTCGCTCATTTTCTGCTTCTCAATCAACTTGTCCATGTTGACTTTCCTCCTCAGTGGGGTGAAGACGAAGGACAACCAACTTCCCCTCAACTTCTCTCCCTCACACACACACAAACACACAATCTGTTGCTTTTCCATCCAACATGTTGTAATCAATGCTTTAATAAAGAAGTGGTGAGACACAAAAAATGAAAATAAAGGTTTAGATTTGGTTGAAGCGGGTGGTGAGGAAATTAAATGTCCATAAGACAAAAAAAAAAGTAAGAAATAGAAGGAGAAAACCTAGTTTCATCTGTGACAAATTATCTGTCACAGTGACAAACACGTGTCTTTTGATCTACAGAAAAAGGTCTACAAAGACTTTCTAATGTTAATGACAGTTTGTGGGTAATAAATGGTTCTAAATACCAAAAGACAAATCAAATATATTGCAAATTGTATAAATATCCATATTTAGGAATTTTAAAAGGAGCAGATTTAATTTTCTCTATTTTAACATTTCTTATAATAAATATATAATGTTTTCCATCTAAAATTATTCGATTCTTTGCATACACATATACAAACAGCATAAAATATAAGCTGAAAACTAATTATATCTCTGTCTTGTGTTTTGGTTTTATATTCAAACATCCATTTAATTCTCCTGTTAACACACTTTACTGACCTCCACACCATACTGATCTACCTCACCTGCAATTTTCCACAGTGCCTATTAATATTTCTGTACACATCAGTCTGCACTACCTATTTATACTTTATGTTACTGTACATATTTTCAGTATATAAGGAGAAGTCATGTGCAGTTTCATTATACATTGTATAATGACAATAAACAGATTCTGACTCTGACTCTACATATATCTGTGCATATAAATATCAATACTACTGAATTACTTTTGCATGTAGTTATCTATTGTCAAGTGTTCATGCACTGATCACCATAAATGAACTGGATGAAACTGCAGACATCAGAATTTTTAATGCACTCATGGCTATTTTCAAAATGAGAAAGATGTTCCTTAATACCGGCAGACAGATTTCACCCTGGACAGCACTTGTTCAACCTGCAGCCATCAGGGAGGAGATTCAGATCCCACAAAGGCACGACCAACAGACGAAAGAACAGCTTCTACCCATTGGTCATCAGGATCCTGAACGCAGCATAAATGCACACATTGCTGCTTCATTGGTTTCACCTTCGGTGAGTAATTACACAAACTGCTACCCCAGTGTCCACCCTGTATATTTATTTATTAACTTATTTATCATTCTTTCAACAGTGCAGTATTGAGTCTTCTGGTACATAATGGAACTGCTCCTACTATAAGTACTTATACTGGTTTTACTGGGTTTTTTTTTTCTATATTCACTTGTATATTGTTATTATTATTATTATTATTATTATCATCATTATTATGCCTTATATTGTTAACTGAAGAACAATGCACCTTAATACGGCAGCTTTCCAAAAATTTCGTCATGCTCCATGTTTGATGACAACAAAGCATTCTATTCTATTCTATTCTATTCTATTCTATTCTATTCTATTCTATTCTATTCTATTCTATTCTATTAATACAATAGATACATCAAACAAACAAAACGTTTGTCTTCTACACTGGTATTGTTTGTTTTAGGTTTTGATTACATGTTTTCTCCTTCTGCAATGCTTTTACAGCACACTCAACAGTCCTGATCTTCACAGCAGTGCCCTTAATTTGTCTTATTTCCGTCCATGTCTCACTTCACTCTCTGCTCTTAATTAACACAGGAAAGCCCCGCGACAAACAAGCCCTCAGTGGTACAGTGACCTGGTGAGCCGTTACTGGGGCATTGTAGCCAGAAGTGACCAAGCAGCAAATAAACACTTGCACAAACACCACCCACACATGAATACATGCAAACACTGTCACTCCAGTCCGGCCTCACGCTCGGACATAACCATACTTTTCCAACTGTGGGAGCAGTGACCCATTCTCTTATCCTCCCATCACCCCATCCCTTCATCGACCCCTCTTTCATCTCTCCCTCCTTTCATCTCCACTGCTGATTTCTGTCCAGCAACGAGGGACGAGACGGAGGGAGAGGGCTGGCAGAGGAGAGGCAAAACTAATGCACTGTACGGCACCTCCAGCCAAACAGAAAGGCTGTACATCGCTTGCAGAATGCATTAAAAACAGCAGAACGGTGATGATGAAGGAAATGAGAAGGATGATATAATGTACTAGCTGTGAAGTAGTACAGTTTCACTTAGGTGGACATAAATGCACCCACATTTTATAACGAGAATAAGTGAAGTACAGAATTAAAAAGACTTATTTAGTATTAAATTAAAATAAACTAATTGTCTACATTCAGTGTAACATCAAAAACTATCAATCAGTCAAATTTTATTTATACAGCACTTCTCAGAAACAAATCAGTGGCATTCAAAGTCCATTTTAATTGAAAAATACATAGAACATAAAAAGTGAAAACAGAAAAAAGGACTTGGAGACCTTGGAGAAAAATAAAATAAAATAAAATGAAATAAATTTAAATTAAAAAATGAATAAATAAAAACCCAAACTCATAAAAGCCAGACTTAAGAGAGGGGGTTTTAGCCTGCGTTTAAGGGTCAATGTTTCTAACTCCTCTCAGATACCAAAAGTACTGTTGGGCTGACTGTGTGTCAAAGATCTTAAGGGTCAGTGTAAATTATTTAGGTATATTTTGCTGCTAGAAAACCAAATATGTGATCCACAAACTATCAGCAACACTTTTACATTCAATCAAGTAAAGAAATAAGAGTAGAAATGGGTGCAATATGGCCTTTTCAACACAGTTTTTAATCTTTATATCTCTAAAACTAAAGCGGGCTGTAAGTCTCGGGCTTTTATCCCTCGATGCCAAAAAGAAAATTTTTTGTCATGTCCTTATTCATCTGCAGAAAATAATTTATCTGCTTTATCGACTGACAGAGGGAGTGTGAAGGACGGCAATAATTTAACAAGATAAATAAATATGTCGTCGGCATAGCGATGGAAAACAATCACACTGTCATAAAGAACTGTAAAGGTACGTAATAATAAATCATCTTAGGGGCGCACAGTCTTTGTAAATTCAGTTTTGTCTAGGTGTTTTTGTGTTTTCTTTACTCCACATATAGTAATAATAATGTTTTATTACACTTCTCAACTCATTTTATTTTTTGCTATATTTATTATTCGGAGGTCCGCTTAGAACCATGATGAGAAAAGGATCAGCCCACCCCAAAGGAGACCAGCCACGGCTTCACACTTCATCATTTTAATTTTATCAGAAAGACATGAACCTCAAGATGTGAAGTCTGTTCGAAATTCAGGGTTCGAACTTGTGATTCCTTGGGCTTAGGTGACTCTTGGTGCCCGTCCAACGCAATGAGCTTTTACTAGCCCGTCTAGTTTTACAGAGTCCTTCTAATGAACTGGCTGCGTTTGATCCACTGTTCAAAGTGTCTAGTTGCTCTCTTCCCTTTCTCGGAACAAACAGTCGCAGCTGTGGTCCTCGGTATTACTGCGATACAGCGATCAACAATAGGGCCGAGGGAAACAACAGGGCTGTGTGCGTGTCGGAGACGGACACAGACAGAGAGAGATCGGTTTGTTGGGGGGGGTATGCCGACCACATGGGGTCTCCAGATGTGTGGGTCTACATAACCTAATAGAGTCTGGGCCCTGGGGTGTTGGAGAGGGCTGTGAGTGTATGTAATGTGGGGTGGAGGGGTGCGGACACAGGTGTTTTAAATGGGAATGACGAGGAGCACACATGGGTTTTTATAGGAACTCACAGTCACTGCTCTCATTTTTGTGTTTGTATATCACATGTTCACTAAAGAGCAATCCTGTCTCCTACAAATCACTATCATGTGCAGCTAATTTGCTTGAGCAAATATGTTTTTCGGGGAACGTAATACTGCAGAGCTTTTGATATTTTAGCGACATAATGAGGAAGAATTAACAGTGATTGCATCCAAAAACTGGAAAACGTTCATGTTTGTTTTAAACTGGAGAGACTCCAGAGATGGCAGTGCAGGTCTGTCAGGCAGTCTGTTCATGCAGACTGAAACAACTCTGCAGTCATTGGATTGACTTGGCATGAAATCTGGTGATCCTGACAGGATACATGGTGAAAACTTGATCCCTCGAATTCTTTCAACACCACAAGCAGGTCAAAGTTTTTCCTATGAAATATCTCAATAACTACAACAATATCTCCTGGTGTTGGCACAAATATCCGTGGTACCCAGATATCCCCCATCCAGTGACACTGCCAGATGCTCAAAGCACTTTGTCAAGGTTTGATTTTGTTTGCATATGAGATACTTTTGCATGAAAGACCAGAATGGCAAGAAATGTTGGACTTTGTAGTAGAAACTAAACTAAAATACAGTTTTTTAAATGAATCCTGTGAACTCAAACACACAAAAGTGAGTCTGAAAGGCATGTTATCTTTAAAAAATCACCAAATCCACCATTTGTCACAAGCAGAAACTATAAAAACTGAAATAAACGTTGAACTCTCCAATGGTTCTCATGCGACATGCATTTTTGTTGGGAAAATTAACCAAATTAATCTTTAAATCATGATACAGTGATCCCTCGTCCATCGCGGGGGTTAGGTTCCAGAAACCCCCCGATAGACGAAATCCGCGAAGTAGCGACCTTATATTTATTTTATTGTTTATATATGTTTTAAGGCTTTATAAACCCTCCCCACACTGTTACTAACCTTTCCCACACTCTTATAAACACTTCCTACACTCTTAAACCTTCCATCTAGAGGAGCTTCTACAGACGTGTCCAATAATGGAACTAGCAACGCAGCGATCCACTTGGAACGCCCACTTTGGAAAACTTTGCCATAGATAATCCTACAGACTGTCACCGGTTCTCTGACGGTCATTTCCAGTAAACTCTCACCGTGTGGGACCAAAGGTTCTGGCTGGCTTCCATCATCGCCAATCAATCAGTAACTGACTAGCTCAAGAGGAAGCAACCGTAGCTGAGTTTTCCATACGTGCGTCTACTCATCTGCTGTTTGCTACGTATTTTATGTACAATTTATAAATCCGTGATACAGTGAGACCGCGAAAAGTGAACTGTGATATGGGGGCTAATGCATTTGCGGAAAAAAATAAACAATTTTAGCCAAACAGATCCTGTTAAAAAAAAAAATCTGCACTCTCGGCTGAACTTCAGGCGGTGTATTCCACAGAGTACAAGTATGGAAACAAATAGGTAACAAAAATGTAAGTAGTAAAATATCTATAGTGTGTATATATAGAATCAGCATTTTTCAGTATTCGTAACAGCTTGGGGCATTTGGAAAAATAAAAAAGTGCCCCTTGAAAAAGCAAAGAAATGCAACTTTTTTTTTTTTTTTATGATTTATGTCATTATAAATGTGTCAAAACTGCAAAAGAAGAAGTTGTCACTACTTCTCTGCTGTTTCACTGGAGGTGCAGGACTTTATATTACAGTGAAAAATGAACCCACACTAACTAAAAATGTGACAGCAGCAAAAAAAAACACACCCAGAAACTTAAATGTACAACAACAGTCTCCAGTGAGTCCTGTAAAGTATGTCAGAAGTATGCTGTCCTTACTACTGCACATAAACATGATGCAGGCAGAAATCCTCCTCAGACATATTTGGTGAAACGAGCTGGCAGTAGCTGTCCGAAGACATGTGTCACACCTGACCTCAGAGGGGTTCAATTTAGCCTCCGAAAGCCCTAAACCGCTCCGCCGAGCAAAGGTTAAACACATACAGCAAATCCTCTAGCATACTCACATGTCCGCAGATTTTTCCGAGGCCCCAAAAAACATAATTTTCATAATAGCAGGTTGAGCAAAGTGTTCATTTATAGCCGCACTGTCGCAAGAACCAAAGCCGGTCAAGTTAGCACATACCTACTGCCCTCAATGTAAAACCTAACAAGGTTCCACTTCAGAGGTTCTCAGGGATTTTTTGTTGTGATTTCTAAAAATACAGACACGCTGCAGGGGGGGGTGGGGGTGTAACAGCAGACATAAGATTTAATATTGACCAAACAGCCCCTAAATACTATTGGCTCAGCCTCTGCGGTTGTTATTCATGCGGGATGATTTCCATACGTCGGGCGAATCTGCTCAGCTGCAACAGCTTGGTAATTTTTCTTTGATTGTCGTTCAGCTATTTTCTACAGACGTTTTGTTTCACTCTTTGTTCTCTGCCGGTTTTCTATTGTAGCATATTTCAGTGGAAATAAACACAATTATAATACGGTATCATTAATGCTGAATGATCAGTGAGGATGTGCTGCCGACCCTCTGCTAAACACACACACCTGGAGTACTGAGGCTTACGCAAACACTCGCACCGAGGCAGCTTGTCTGCGACGAGCCGAGCAGAGAGCAATATATCCGAGTTGTATTTTTACCTCGGCCCACACGCTGAGCAAAATGCCAACTCCTGGCCTTGAGAAACACACACACACACACACACTTGCAGAAACGCACCAGCAGACACACACCCTCCGACACGACAGGTCAAGCCCAGCCGACCGCCGTAGCAGCCGCAGAACATAAACAACTTTCACACACTCTGTGAATCATCTGAGCATTTCAATATTGTTTTAGATAAATATATGCAGCCACACGTATAAATATATGCAACCATAATTATTCCCCGAGACCACAAATGACCGTGACTGGAAGTTAGTTCCCACAGTTTCAGCAGCGTCGCAGCCCAGCCCTACGCTACTGGAAAGCCATAGCTCGGTTTACAGTAGCCGGCTGAGAACGAGGGCTGGAAGGTGCCTGATTACAACAAACAGCGGTTCGTTGGTTCGAATGCACGACGTTTATGTTCTGTAACTAAAAGCGTTTTCTGCCCGTGAAACACAAAACGTAACTTCAGAAGAGAAACCTGTTTCCACATTTTGCTGTTTATGCCTCCCTTGGCCTGTCATGCTCACTTTCTATTCTCCATCCTCTCTCTCTCTCTCACACACACACACACACACCTCACTCCCAGTGGGCAGCAGCTGTTGGAGTGCTAATCTCCATTAGCTACTGAACTGGCTTCTATGGAGAGAGCCATGTAAAATCTGTCCTCTCACTCCTCTCACTCCTTCATCCAAGTGAAACACCAACAGCCGTGTCACACCAAAAAACACAGATAGACTTTTTCTCAACGTTGCAGCGTCTGTAACGCGCTTCCCCTTGTCATTTTCAGTCATAGTCAATGAAGCATGCGAGCTTGTGGAGACACAAACACACCATTACATGCATCAACAGTTCCTGAGTGATCTTAAGTTTTGGTTGCAGGGCCCTCGTTAAACAAAACCTATGAGCGACTGTACAATATTTCAGCTAACAAAGCAGAGAAATGTGACAGATAGGAGAAAATCATTTTTAAAAAAACTCGACTTACAGTCTGTAGAGCTTCGTTGTTCCCAGGAAAAGCAGTTCGGGAAAGATGGCCAGATTATTCCGATTCAGGCGCCTGTAAAAACATAACATAAATTAGAGAATAAACTCGACTTAGCTCCTTCCAAACAGTGCGGCTGAAGCGGTTGCATGTGTGTATACTTAGCATTTTAAAGTGAGATTTGTGTTTCCTGATGACCATATCAAGTTATGTTATGCTATTTTGATTGTAACACAATGTGAGTCCATTTCGAGGGGAGTACGAAAGAAGGAGGAGATTGATGGAGACAGTTTTTCAAACACACAAACATGTTCGTGGATCGAGAGAGAGAGAAAAAAAACACAGGTTATCCATGATTTAAGGGGTACAACATGGCCGCCAGACAAACAGTGGACCGGAGAAGGACGGAGGGAATGCAGGGGGAGGAAGAGGAGGGAAGGGGTTCGGATGAAGGGGTGGGTTGGGGGGGGGCGTTTTTACCACAAAGACGGAGGAGAGGAGACGATGTGGGAAAAACAAACAGGCAGTCTGGCCGGGCTACCGAATGTGTGAAAAGGACCCCACTGAGTAAACAAGGCCCTCACAGGGGAAGAACTCACAACAACCCATCATCACACACACACACACACACACACCTACACACACACATACACACACACATGCACACAAACACAAACAGAGGAGTTGAGAGAACTCGGGTGAGTTTAATAATCTGGGTGCGATCATTTAACCCTGGTTGAGTGGAGTGAAGAGGTTTGTGTGCCAGTGTGCGCTGTTGTGTGTGTGGTTGTGCCTTGATGTGAGTCAGAGGAGAGTGAGGCAACAGAGTGACACAATGAGAGACAGGCTGCTGAAACAGTTTAACCCTGACACACAACACACACACACACAGGCCCAGCGACGGATGCAGTGCTGGCCGCTGCTGGACAGAAACGAAGCGAGAAGGAAAAAAAAGAAACACCGGAGAAGTGAGACTGACTTCAAACTAATGAGACGAGTGCAGTCCAGACTAACAGCCCACAATTTTGCGTGATTTTCACACACAAACCCGCGTGTAACCTCTAAATGCCACCTTCACCACAACTTCATTCAAAACTTTAAAAAACTTCCCCTTCATTCCCTCATTGATTTTTTACTCCTCACCCTCATCTTTCACCTCCTTTTTTTTTTTTGCCTCACCAGAAGCCGCCGTGGACTTGAATAACGTCACCCCTTCTGCGTCCATCTTTCACCCACAAGTGCACAAATATATGACCGTGCTCGCGCCGCACGCACACACGCTCACACTCCACAGTTACATCAGAGGCCGCTTAAATATTTAACATCCCCCAGAAATGATGTTTCTAAATTATTCACTCCTCTTCCGTTAACGCTGGATCTGGCAGTTAAGAGCCCCACATGGTCCCACGGAGAGGCCCAGTCCCCCCCCTGCAGGTCCTGCCCAGCCATGAGCACCCGTTAGTGGGCTAGACATCCCCTGGGAGAGTGCACGGACTGGTGCTGGAGGTGGGAGGGAGGGATGACGCCGGAGAGGTGGTATGAGCTCATCCTCTTAAAATAGATGCAATGCTGTCAGACTTAGGAGGCTCAGAAAATGAAGTAAAGACACAGAGATCCAGTCGGCTACACAGCCTCTCTGAGGTGTCAGCGCATTTAAATGCACTTCATTTGATAACCAATCATCATCGAAAACTGCAAATTATGCAGCTCGTAATGGGAGCCTCGGTGGAGTAGCCTCTTGATGACCTCAAGAGCTGCAACAAACAATTATTTTCATTATCTATGAATCTGTTAATTGTCTTTTAATTGCTACAAAGAGATTTAATTTGCAGTTATATCTGTTGCTGCACAGACAGCAGCTAGCCCTCTCTTTTGAGTATTTGCTGGATGTGCCAGAAATGTTCATTTAAAAGAGTGCACTAAAAATAAAAAGGCACGCATCGTTATCCGACACTCATCTATCAGACACCTTGTGCAAACTTGTGTTACAGTGCAGGTCTTGCACCTATAAACCATGCAAACGACGTGATTCAACTGTCATTTTAACCTGAAATTCCAGTAAAACTTAGAGGGAGGTGGAAGTTATGAATCATTGTGTCCGTCCAGTTCAGATACTCACTGCTCAGTTTGCATCATTTTTTATGACACTGTTCTGTTGATAAGACTGTTACATTCAGTTTGGTACCAAAGCGCTGCTTAAAAAGGTTCAAATCTCAGCAGCCAACTCTTTGCAACACACATTGTGACTGTTTCTTTGGCTCTCGTGAGCTTCCAGTGGGACCAGTGATTTTGGCTCGACTGCTAAAATGATCCTGTCAGCTCTCCTTGAAAACTAAGTGTTAAAGATCTGCTTGTAAATGCACTTAACGCCTCTTTTCCACATCTTAAACTACTGAGGATTTCTCACCCAAATAATCTAGTTTTCTGTGGTTGTTTAGTGGTTTTATTTATTCATGCATATTTGTACTGGGACCAGTCTACAGCATGAACCGGGGCCACATTCCACAGATTTTATAGCCTAAGCTAATTTGCAATGCACATCCCCTAAATGGGCCTTCTTGCTTCTAGACCTGCAGGAATGCATCTTCACCCATTGTGCGCGTGCATGCACATACTGTAAACAGCCTCGGAGTACTTTCACAGTCATGTCTCATTAGTCAAAGTCTGGCTGAAAGTGAATGAAGACTCTGAGGTGTGAGAGTCACTCCAACAAGCTAATGTCACACTGCAGCGGGGTGATAATCCCTGCAGTCATAAACAGATGCTAAAAGGCCACAAACCACACAGTAAACACACACACGCCGCATTCTCGCAAACACGCACGGTGCGCCAAATCTTTGTACATACACGCATGAATACTCGCACAAATATAAAAGTCAGAAACCCACAGTTCTAACACCCCAGACTCTTGTAGCCGTGTAGCGCTACAGGCCTGCAGACTCTGGCTGAGAAGAAAATAACAAACTACCTCAGAAACCAATTATTACCTCACCAATGCTGCTGCTGCCATAATACACATGCTGGACTAACAGTCTATCACACACACACCATAGTTAAAACAGAAACCTCGTGGACATTTCCCTGACCCGAAGACTCAAAAACCACTTCAAACTGACCAGCGTCTGTGCATGCGAGTCTATCTGGTTCAACAGTTCAGGTTTTTGGTTCACAGCTAGAGCATCTGAAGTGAGCCAAAGACCAATCACCCGCCAAAGACTTACACTCTCTTATCCAACCTGTTATTTAAACACCAACTAGAGATACCGTCTCTGCCTTAAAACACAGAAATGCAGGAATCCAGACCAGGAAATTCCTTTGCTTCAAGCCAAAAATCGTTCACATCCAGCAGCAGTGGAGAACTTTTCTCCTCAACTTGTGAGCTGTGTGTTTACCAACAAATATAACAAATGTTGGCTGCAGCAGAGAGTCGGGAAAAATCTATCTGGAATGACTTTTTAGACAGAACTGCTGTAGTGAAAATGGCTTTGTGTCTTCACAGTGCAGATAATTTCAAGCTCTGCTGCTCAGTAAAAATGAAAAAAAAAAAACATATGAAGGAAATGATCAGCGAACACAATGTTATCAGTCACAGGCTTTAGAGCTAATCATTTAGCACTAATCCAGGTCTTTTCTTTGAAATCCATATCCCGCTATCTGGATCACTGTCACAGTTACCTTTTGCTGCTCAGACTGTCCACATATTACAACATGATCACTTAGTTTTGAGGCTTCATTATCTACTTTGTAATCGCTGTTGATGGACATATCTCACCACCTGGAATCAGTTTTACAATTATACATTGCTGTTAAAATGATCTGTGATTGTGTGATCACTCAATTACAGGCTAATTATCTGAGGCGGTATCTGGAATCATTGTCTCAGCACCTGTAATTACAGTTTCATTTTCTCTGCATGTCTGTGGCTGTTATCACCCTCAGTCTGTGAGACTTTGAATTGGATGGGGGCTATAAAGCAGTCAAATGTAAGTGGAGGATAAGAGGATCAGGAACTCCTCTCTTTCCTCCTCTGCACCCACAGGGTGAGAGTGAAGAATGTATGACATTCCTATATGCACAGGACAATGGAGAGAGAACCAGATGGGTGAGTGAGGAGGAAAAACACAAGGAGAAGTTAAAGAATGAAAGAAAAACAGAAGGCATGAGGGGGTTTGGTGGGAGACAAAATGAAGATAAAACCGGTCCTGACGGAGCAGCCTTGCGTAAGTAAATGCGCATGCATGAGTGTATCAATGCACACTCATGTGTTTGTGTATGTGCATGTGTGTTGTGACATGCCTATCTCCTCCACACCTCCTACGACCACCTACCCCTCCTCCATACCCCCCAGGCTACTGCCCCACACCTGACCCAGCCCTGCCCGGCCCTGCAGGGCCCGTCGCAAAAAAAGGATGAGAAGGGGAACCGTTTTCTTCCACTGTGGGGGGCAGTCACTGTGGATCCGTCAGCCCAGCTTAGGGCCCTCTCCTCTGGGCAGAGGTGCCCAGCAGGCCCTCCTCCAGCCCCCAAGAGGATGGAGGCCTTTGAAATGAGCCCCCAGACTCCAGACTCCAGAGACGTGCCTTTGTCTGGCAGCTGTGGGGGGGCATTGATGACTGACTCCATCTTTGTGTTTGTGAACATGCCACGCTAGAAACACTGAATTACAGTTGAACACTCTCGCAAGGACAACAGAGGACAGCCATGTTGTGTCAGAAAGTTAGCTGCTGTCAAAGGTGTTTGTCGCCACCGGAGACAAGACAGAGCAAAGGAGACAATAAGAGCGAGTAGAATTTGACAATAGATATTTAAGACTTCATCTGCCATTGCTGTTTACAGACTGATCCACACTTTATGTGTAAGTATGACTTAAAGTCTGTTTTGCTCACATGTATGTGTGAAGGAGGTTATTTCCCAGCCTTCACCATCTCTCCGTAGCGATTGTAATCGCTATCAAAGTTTACAGCTAAATCCAGACCATGCACAGTTAAAGGTTGCCCTCTTTGTCTACAGCTCTGGGCAGGAATTCCCAGAACTGCTTAGCTGGACAGAGCCCAGCGTTGGTTGCATGAGAAACACTAGCAGATTCCCTATAGCTGTCCACAGAGTTTCTCTCTCTGTCAACAAAGAGCAGCTACAGTGCAGCAGAGAGCTGAGAAAACCAGGAGTGACAGAAGCCGAGACAGGAATCGTGATGTTTTATCCTTTTCATCCCGACTGCTCCTGAAAAATTCACCCAAAACATCCATCAAAAGATTAACCACCTTCTTTTGATCCTGAACTGCTGTATACAGGTGAATATCTCTGTGTGTACTCACTGATGTCTGTTTTTGTAAATGTGTGTGTAAGCAGAGAGGATTTTTGTGCGTCTTTAATTAAAAGTTTGTCACCGAAGCCTCCTCACACTCGGTCACAGCCTGCTGCATTCCAGTGTGTCATTGACTGTTAGTCACTGCATGTAAAGCAAACACACATGCAGGTACAAATACAGATGCTGTATACACACCGCAGTTTATTAGGTACACCTGGCTCAAAGTCAAATACAAGAGTCCTGCATTAAATCCTGCCTTTATGAACATTACAATGTTCTTTCAGAGAGGCGGTGATTCAACTTAACTGTATTGCGTTATGACATTATGATTTAAAGGGCCGATCAGATGAACAGAAACACCTGTCAGTATAATTCCACACAGTTTAACAGCATCACAAACTGCAGCCTCCAAAATGAATGTGCAGTTGAATCAACAGCTCTCTAATTTAGTTCCAACATAATATCCTTCATTAAGGTGGGAATTTTCGCAGGACTGTTGTACGAGACTGCATTAGTTTTAGCTCAGTGCTCCCAATAAACAGACGGCCATATCACCAGTCAGAGGTCCACGTCTCCCTTATTCCACCGGCTAAAGACTTAATTATGCCACAGCAGCCTTAGGGTCGGACGCTGACTACGATTGATTCCAGGTTGGCTGCCCCTCGCTCATTTATGTCTCAAAATTCTCCTCTTGGACTGAGATGCTGGCAGAGAACGAGTCAGGTTAAACGATTATGAAGAAGCAGAGCGGTGACCAAGTGGAAGTTTGAATAAATGAGTGCAGAAACACGAGAAACGCTTCCATACAAGGCACTAAGGGTCACGGAATGGCATGACAAGTATGAAAATGATCGAACGCCTATGGGAAATTATGGCCAGACACGTCAAGCCCAGACGAATGTTGGACGGCTCTGTGAGAAATCTTTTTGTCTGCGATCCAAAACCGATTGCACCTCCGACATATCCACCTAAAGCAGATTTAGAACCCTGGCAGCCAAAGTCGGAGCGTGTCAAAACTCTGGTAGCGTCAGAAACGTATTAATGCCGCCGCAGCTCAAATCTACAAACTCATCAATCACGGAAAAGGCGAGAAACGATGCAGGATGCACGAGCCGAGGCAACTCTGGGAGCCCAGTTTTGAATTCGGGGACACATCTCTCTGCTTGCGTTGGTTTCGGACTTTCATCGCCACACACAGTCTGAATAGGACCTTCAAAAAGCCCTCTACTGTCATCAAAACACCAAATGAGGGAATATCTTTTGGAGGAATAGCGTCAACCCAGAACAGTGAAGCTCCACAGATTTGTAGAATCTCTAAGAAGAAGTGTAAAAGCAGCTTGTGGTGGACCAACACCTCACCAAGACCCCATATGTGCATCTATCTTAAAGGAAAAATGAACACGTGTTGGTGGATTTTTGTGTGTGTATGGATCATAATCTTAAAATATACATTAATAGCATGTGTGGACGACAACTTTACTCACAGTCTCTCCAGCTCCTTCAGGTCCTGGAAGGCTCCTCTCTCGATTGTGGTGATTTTGTTCTCCATTAACTGCCTGGGAGAGAGAAACACCAAGAGAGAGAGAGTGAGTCTATGAGAATTGGATAGAAGAAGAAAAAAGAGAGAGGGAGAGAGAAGAGGGAGGGGAAAAAAGAGAGTGATAGAGAGACACATAGAGCGTGAGAGCTGACGGGGTGATTTGAGCGATGAAACCAACGAGAGGCCGAAGACGAGGACAAAGAGGGCTGGATGAGGCCACAGATAAGAGAGGGAGGAAGAGGAGGAGAGAGAGGCAGAGAGACTGACACGAGAGGAGAGATGGAGGAGATAGGTGGCGGTGGGTGTGAAGAAAAGAAGAAAAACAGACTGGTGGAGATGGAAAGTGAAAGAACGTTGAAACAGCAAGAGAGAAAGAGAGAGAGAGAGAGAGAAGACAATCAGCGGCGGGTCGATAGAGCCCCAGAATTGACTTTAAAACTGGCCCATCAGTTGGACAGCGACTCATCTATCATCCAATTTACTCTCTATCTAACCACATAGCTGTGACTACTCATTCACTTACACTAGCACAACTCCACCGAGCCCCCCTGTGCTGACCAAGCCGAGCAACAGCACACTTTTATAATCCATGTGCTCTGGATAAACAGGAATTAACCTCTGATTATTTTAGCTGATTACATGTAAAAATGTGAAATATCACAAATGCAGTGTCCAAAGTTGCTGTGATGTGAAAAACCAGCACTGAACCAACGCATCTTAAAGGATTTCTGCTTGGAAGGGCAAAAAAAAAAAAATCTGAATTCATTATCAAGAGTGCAAATAAATTGACTGTTTGTTGCAGGTCTAATTGAAATTTAAAGGCCTGAGGATGTGTTGGTGCAATCTGGTGAGCATGAACACACAGGAAACAGCTAAAGTGCAAACTGGAGCACGCGCACGCACTCACACACACACACACACCCAATTAAGGATATAATCTCTGGAGGAATTCCAACAATGTGTATTCCCTGCCATTCACTTTTAGCCTGAATGGCACCACACACACTCACACACACTCACAGCATGAGCAGGCCCTCTCTGCATGTCCCACCACTAGTGTTGCAAAAGGGGGAAACTCTGAGCTTCAGCCTCATCCCAGGTAAGAAAACCTGTTCCTACTTGACTCCCTCCTTCCCTTTCCTCTCCTTCCCTTCCCTCCCTTCCAGCAGCCGCATTCCTCCCTCCGCGGTTACACCTAATGACCGCTATCTCTTTCCCTTCTCTGCCCTCCATCACTTCCTCGCCAGCACGTTAATCACTCCAGCACATGGGGGCCCCGGGGCCCGGTGGTTAAAATAAGCCCCTCCTGACACTTCCACTGGCAGATTAACACGACGGCATTAACAGGTGCCACTGCTGGTGCGTTCAGACGCACATTCTGGCTCAGTGGAATCTTCCCACCACTGGATGCGGAGCTGCGTCCGGCAGCTTCGGAGTCAGACAGGAGGGGAGACAGTTAAATGTGTGCGTGTGGGGACGTTTTTGAGCAGAATGTTGCTGTTTTCCTGTTGCATGTGCGAAAAGAGGGGGGAAAAGAGAGGGGAGAAAATGAAGTAAAAGCCACTTACAAAACTCGAAGATGCCTCAGTCCTGCAAAATCCGCCTTGGTGATTTTAGTGAGGTTGTTTGCGTTCAGATCCCTAAACAGAGACATGAGGGGACTGTCAGTGCAGCAGAAATGACACTTTAATATAACGACATGTGTGAGCATGTCAGCTGAAAGGTGATTTTTTTAAACTTGCTGCGCCGTAGCCAACGCACAATTGTCATCTGAGCGTCAGAGAAACCGAGAGGAGCTGCTGCGCAACACCGGCCAAATGTTCATTTTCATGAAGGGGCCTTTTTTTTTGCCTGATAAAATGCGACCTGTTTAACTCAAAGCCCACTTGTCCAAATCCGTTTTTGATTAACTTGCTGGTCTCCAGACAAACCGATGTGGTCTACGGAGGCTGCGCTGGTGCAACAGTGCGAAACCACCAACACGACCACAGACAGGCAGCAGCCCCCGAAGTTCAGCTCCGCGATCAGACCCGACGAGTCCTCGCGTCAAACACGAGCAACAACAAGTGCGGTTCTTCTTATCATTCACACAAAATACACATCAGCGGCGTTTAGAGCTCAAAGTGCAGTTAGTTGGACGTGTTATTTGGAAAGTAAAGCTTTGCGTAATTAAGATGTGCTCCCCAAGGAAGAGAAAACCCACCTAACGTGCTGCTCGGCGTGCCGTGCAAAAGGAACTGCACATATAACGAGAGAGTAATCGGATTTTTGGAGCATTATTTGAGCGTAAAAGATCGTTTCTGGCCCAATTTCCTGCTAATGTAATTCAGGATATTCTACAAGGAGGTGTGATAAATATTTAAACTCTTTAAACTCTTCAAACGCCTTCAGCAGGACCATGGCGATATTTAAAATCCACTAAATGAGATGAGCTCAGTGCGCACATGTCATCTAGCCTCACTGACAGATAAATACATCATGTTCCAGGGATTTTTCCCTGTGAAATTGTTGCTTAATGTTATGCGTAGGTGAAACGCAGCCCCCCCGGCAGCCTACTTACAGTCTCTCCGTGTTGCGGGGTATGTTCCTGGGCACGCTGCGGAGCCCTTGGCCGTGACAGTCCACTGTAGTCCCGGTGCAGGAGCACTGGGCCGGGCAGGGCTGACCGTCCGCTCCGCTGGACAGGACCAGGAGGACGAAGGCAGCCACCAGCAGCAGCCCCCGCACTGTCGCCAGGGAGCGGCCAGGGCCAACGGGGCACGGAGCTCCCACCATCACTGCGGCAAGTGTGGGGCCAATACGAGACCCACAAAATGCTGAGAAAATACAAGGGCGTTCAAAAAATAAAGCCCCGGAATCCCCCGAAGGACCTCACCAAACTCACGCAACGGGATGCCGTCCTCCTTCTCGCTGTCCTCCCTTTGCAGACGTGTGTTTCTGAGATTTCTCGTTCTGGATTTACATTTGGGGTCCTCTTGGAAAGGGGGTTTTTCAGTGTGTGGAGGCTGTGCACCGGGAGTTTGGTCCCCCTGGGTAGGAAGAGGGGAGGTCGACGAGGCGGTGGACCGGCTCTGTGGCTGCGCTACAGCGGCGCAAACTTCCACATGTCCCCGGCATGCGGTGCCCAAATCCCCCCGGTGTGCGCTGCGTCTGTAAATGAGAGTGCGCGGAGCCAAAGCCAGTGAAACACCTCGATCCTTGATCTGATCCAAAGAAACACGCGCACACACTCTCTCACACACACTTAGTGCATACACGCACACACACGCACTCTCTCTCTCTCTCTCTCCAGGTAAGGCTGGTTATTAATTCACAACACGCGTCCGGCGAGGAAACAGCGGCAGCGCTCGGTTCTCCCAAAAGCTCAACAGAGGTCACCGCGGCGGAGAGATATTGATTCCGATAACAGATTAAATGCCGGTCAGTGGCAAGAGTGCAGCTAATGTGAGGGACACAAAAAACCCAGTGAAAGATCAGCGCGCAATACTATAATCCAACTCTGCGTGGTGCGTCAAAGCGCTGCTCCCGAGAGTGTGTGATAGAGGGAGAGAGAGAGAGAGAGAAAGGGGGAGAGAGGGAGAGGGAGAGAGAGAGAGAGAGAGACGGGAGCGGGCACGTCTGCTACTGCGTCTGTCTGGGCAACTCTCTCTCTCTCTCTCTCTTTCACACACACACACACACGCATCAACACACAAACACACACACACACTGCGTTTCCCTGAAGGCAGCAGCAGGTTTCCAACCGGCCGTCAGTCAAACAGCAACAGTTTGACCTCAGAAGGAGACTCTGATTCTCACTGCAGTGTCCCGGTCACCTGATGCCTTATTTAGCCGCCCTCTAAAGCTCAGAGCCTCTTCACGCCATTTAATGTGGACAAATCAGAATAAAAACACATCCAGGTCCTGAAAGCTCTCCATGGCTGAGCACAGAATACAGACATTTGTTGCATCCAGAGTCTCTAAGGAGACACCTGTCCCATGATGGACGCACACATGTTGCAGCTGTAGCTGCAGCGGATGTGAGCTGACTTCCATCATTATAAATAGAACGAGCTTTCAGGTTCAATTAGCAAACACTGCAGGAGCTCTGGGCCTCATAAATGAAGGAGTGTGACGATTGGGAGAGCCTGGAGGAGTTTTCAGCTCTTATGTCACACTTTTAGAAGCTCTCAGTCTTCATCTCTTGTCCGGGTGGAGCTCGAAAAAATGTCATTGCAACAAAAAAAAAGTTGCTTGACACCAAAGTTGTCACTGAATTGCATTTACATATGCAAACACACTCAGTACTTATCAGTTGATTTAATATTTGGACTGAAATTAGTGGAAAAACTCCCACAAACCTCTCCATGGAATCAGTTATTATTTTAATTTTTGTAATTTCTAATATTTATGTTATATTATTTAGTGCACATACTCTACAGTACATATGGTTTAATCAACGGCAAATCTGTGTACTAAGATATACGCCTCTATAAAGCAAACATATTTCCTTTTCTATTGTTGTTTGTAGTGGTTGTTATTGTTGTTAGTCTTTATGCCTGTATTAAAGTGTTAATCCTTAAAAGCTCAACCAGACCAACCCAAATGAGCTAGAAGTTCCTGTATAAATCGCATCAGCTTCACTTCCTTTAAATTCAATAATAATAAATACAATATAATAGTAAAATAAACTGTATTTCTGTCATTGTTTCTAGCCAACGATAGGTGACTGTTAAACCTGTCTGCAGCTTAAATGGACGTTTAATTTTAACATTAAAAAGAATGGAACCACTCATGAAGGCACCAGTCAGTTACTGACAATAAGGGCTGTTTGTCATGTTCGCGTGTTAAATTAAAAATCCGGCAATAGCAATATTATAGACTCTTTTTTACTTCATAGGTATCATTCTTGTCGATGTGCAGAATAAAATCACTGGGCTCATATTTTACATCTCAGAGCTGCAGGTGTCAGGTTTTGGAGAATAAAGCAAGGCTGGCCTGATATTAGCGGGACTTCACAACTGAAACTGGTACTAGCATATATATCACAGTGTGTATTCCATATCTGCGTTGCTTGTTCTTCACATTTGTTGTTTTAAAATGTGTTTTCTGAATGATGGAGCAACCTCACTACTGGACATCCCCTATTGGAGTCCCGTTGTTGGATTACTAGGTACAGAAATATAACAGCGGTTGTGTAAGGGGAAGACTGATCTGTTTGTGAAGCTGTTTTCTCTCAAAACTTCTCCTCTCTGGCTCTAAAGGCAGAACACAAACAGCTGTGTGTGATCATAATTCTGATGTGTGTTTCCCCCTTCACGCAAACACACACTCCCACAGACATAATCTACTCGAGTAGAGATAGAGGACATATATCTTACAAGAAAATGATTTTTTTGTGAAGAGGGGTAAACAAAAAAGAATCATATTATGGCTTTAACAAAGTGAGTCAGAGTTAAGGCAGTGGAGACGTGGAGGAGGGAAGGGGGAGAGGGTCACTGATGGTGGTGTATCCCAACTGAAGTGAAGGAAGAAAAAGAATCACAGGGGAGGAGATGGAGTTTGACCTCCACCTACAAGGCTTCAGGGCTCATGGCGTGTTTAGACACAGCCTTACCTGACCTGCCTGCTCCCTACACACCGGTATGTTTCCATCACTTCAAAGGACATCACGTTGACTTTCATTACCTTCCTGGAAACTCACCCGAACCGTAACGTCAACCTTCTAACCTTAACCCAAGTCGTTTCTCAAAAATGTAACAACTGATGCTTTTTGTGCTTGAAAGAAAGTCGCGTCCCTGCAGTGTGACGGTGCAAACAGATTCCTGCAATAAGAGTAATACAAGTACACACAAACCACAAGTGATAGCCTGGGATACGACTGAAGCCCTGGTCTGACTCAGTCCTGATAAGGACGGTACAGACGCAGCAACTGGCCCGTTGGTGGCAGCTGTTCACACATCTGTCATATTAAGTCATATAAGCACTCTATGGATCACTGTATCACTTTGGTCTAGACTGAAATATGTCAGTAATTTTTGGATATTCATCGTCCCCTCGGAGATGACTGATTTTCACTTCTCCTGTAGCGCCACCATGAGGCTGATGTGAAATGTCTCAGCAGCTTATTGGATGGATTGTTGTGATGTTTGGTATTGAGTTATTGATGGTAGTCCCATCAGAAGGTCAAAGCTTTCATTTATCTGATGAAATACACCCCTCAGGCATAACATTATGACCACCTGCTGAATATTGTGTTGGTCCCCCTTATGAGCTCCAAAATGCTCTGAACCATTGTGTAAGGACAAGAGGACCTCTCAGGGTGTCCTATGGGGTCTGGAACCAGGACCAGGGCAGTGGATCCTTTGGGTACTCTGGCTCGTGCAATGGGACCTCTGTCAATCAAACTTGTTCCACTGCATCCTGTTGATGCTTGATCAGAATGGGGTGTAAGAAGTTTGGAGGTCAGATCAACATGTTGGGTCATTGTCATGTTCCTCAACATGTTCCTGATTGTTTGATGTTGTTGCCATGTGGTGGGGTGCATTTTCCTGCAGGGGTAGGCCAGTGACATTTGGGATTTCCATTAGCATGAGGGAGTGTGCTTGTTGTGGGACAATGTTTATTTGGGTGTCTAAGTCTCACCAACACAGATGTTAAAATCCAAGGTTTTCCATCAGAACACCACATAGTACCAATATGATCAATGTTATTCACTTCACCTGTCAGTGGTCATAATGTTGTGGCTGATCGGTGCATGTAGCAACATCTGCAACACTGACTGGCAAAATACTGTACAGATGTTCGAGGTTCCCCGATGATGTGTCCTAATAACTTAGATTATCATCTGGAGGTGTCATCAGATCAAAGTTTAAACTAGTAGCAGTGCTTAATAGAAAATGCTAAAATGCAAAAATGTCAGAAAGATGCTGTACATCTAGAAAACATTACACCTGCTAAACAACAGTATGGTGGCATTTCCTTTATGAGCGCATTACCCTGCAGGCTAACACGGCTGGAGACTCTTGGTCCTTTTTCTCATTTGTTCCGTGCATCTCCCAGTAACAAATAAGTGTTTCAAACATTTTATTGTTCAAAATATATAGTGTACAAATAACAATAGCTTGATAGTGACCAAACAGAGTCAATTTAGTTGATCCTAAAATGTCTTCGAGCCTGTCTTTTGTCTTTTAAGCTCACCATACAGTGGAAGGTTTGTACACATTGTGAGGTCAAAAGTTAAGTGGAATATTTGTTTGCTTGTTTTTAAATGCTGTGCTTGGATTGTAATATTGGTGAAGGTGTTTTTGGATGTGCTTGTGTTTTCTGGAGTTGCAGTGCATTGAGTTTTCATTGCCATAGCACATCAGTTTACATTTAACTTTTAATTGCAATACATTTTCCACATGACATGTTACAATAATAGATATTACCCTGGTGTCATGTTCCTGTTGTGGAGGTGTGAAGCTTAAAGAAATATGCCAAGTATCTGGCGACTGATTACAGTGATGTCCTGACATGTTTTCAAAGCAGGCGTGTTGATAAATGTTATTCTTATGATGTGTAACCTACCAAGAACAAAGATCTATTATTTCCTGAGGAGAGGAAACTGGATGACATTGGCCTTGTCAGTGAGGACAGGTGCAACTAGACAAACTTGATTTACATTTACATCAATGACGGCGTTCTATTTTCAGTGCTTTTACTATACTCCACTGTACAAAGACGTGTAAATATATTCAAATATTACACATTTGAGTAAAAGGGTGATAATTCAGGATATGTAGCCAACTGTAGAACACCCTTGGCTCCCACTAACTTCATTGGTTTGGTCCTGTTGAGGTTCGGAAAACAAATGATCACCACTAAAGATCATTTGTGGGCCAGCGAGCAGGTGAGCTGCAAACAGAGACGTCTTTGTTAATTGTGCTAATAATGAATGAATGAATGAATGAATGAAGGGATGGTTTCATTTTTACTGATGTCATACCACAAAAATGGCTCGTCCCACGCTGGATTAAAGAACAAATCCACGTGCAGAAGCAGACTTCCATCAGTTCAAATGAAACACGGAGAAATGCTGCACATGAGAAAAAAAAAAAGGAAAGGAACTGGAGCTATGCAGTAATTATGGAGTCAAGAATCTTAAGCCTCATTCTAAAAAATTCCACCTCAAGTGTTTTTGGCCGGTTCGGAGGTTTGCAGAGCTGCTAATGAGAAGTGAATCTGTCTGTCGGCTGTGATGTTGGTACTGCTCAATCCAGCCTGTTGATTTAGGAGCTGTTTGTGTTATCTTTGGTTTATGGCCATGCAGTAAAGCTGAAGGTGTGGGGGCAGTGTGTGTGTGTGTGTTTGTGCAGTGTGTATGTGTGCAGAGGTCAGTTCAGCCACCTGGCCTCTGGACAGCTGCTACTGAGACACATGCTGCTAAGAACGAGTCCTACGGTCCACACATACACACACTAATATTCATTTATGCACAGCCACAAGTTCACACAATGCGGCAGACAGACACACACGGAGACAGAGAGAATTTCAAACAGTTTATTACATCTTTGTATTAATTAAGCACATTAATCAGATCTGCTGTGTGTTCCTCCCCACTCAGCTCCATGTTGTTGTTTGTGTGTGTGTGTGTGTGTGTCGCCTGATAATCACATCATTAAAAACCAATGATGTTTGTGTTTGGACTGGCACTGTCAACAGCAGCGGCTGGTTACACAGCTGCAATGAGACACACACTCACACAGGCAGGGGGATGAACACACACGGCGCCACACCAAAACACACAAACAGCAACATTAAAAAAAAACAAAACGCTCCTCCTCCCGTCTCGGATTCCTCTTTCTCTCCCAGCTGCCAGTTTCGTGCCGACGTGATTCGTCCGCCGAGTGCATTGAAACTTGCATCGAGGCCCTGAGGTGTGTGAGTGGCTGGTTACCTTTGTTGTGATGGGACTGAGAGGCTGTTGTCTGGCTCACACACCCAGCCACTGCAGCCCGAGGAGATGCTGAGGAGGTGAATAGGATCTCATGAATCGACTGGCATGTTGGAAATTCTCCACTCGTCTGCCTCTGGAGAAAGGCGTGTCTGGTTTCACGTGTCAGTTGTGTGCGTGTGCTGTTGTCTGTGAGAGCGGAAAGTCGTTCTTCATCACTTCTTGTCTGAATATATGCACCTCTGGCATATATGTAGCGTGACAGGAACGAACGGGGAACAATTTAAGATCAATAACATGATAATTAATTAGATATTTACAGTTCGTTTCAGAGGAACCACTTAAAACCCACTCAATATGATGCGACACTTTCCTCGTGGGTGCACAAAAAAGTAATTAATAATGAAGTGATGAGCGATAAATGAGTGGTTAGAGGTTCGTGTAGGCTGGTTTCAGAATTAATCCGAACCTGCTCGCTGGAGAAGGTCATCATTTACTTTTTCTCACCAACACATAGACAGCTGTTGATTCATTTGAGAAGCACTCATACCACTCAACAACAGTTTGTTAATTATCAAGTTACTCCTGATATGTCGCTCAAACTTTCCTCAGCAGCTGCTCACATTTTGTCCTTTTGTTACCGAATTATTCCATTGTTTCAGAGTTATTTGTGAGGGTTTCTGGTGCACCAGGTGGGTAATACATATTTGATGTTGTCCAGACACACCAGGAGGCCCAAAGTTCAGGGCAGAACTTCTTTTAAAAGGCAACAATTGAAGGTGGGGCAGGAAGCCATGGGGTGTGGCAACATACATTGAAATGTTCAAATATGGACAATAGTGCATTCTTCAGGACATTTATGTTGCTGCTCTGCTCACATCCTCACCTCATCACACCTGGACATGAAGTGAGTGTAAATGCAAGATTGTCGGACCTGAAGAGTTACAGTGCTTCTTAGGAGAAGGATGCTGTTTGATGCATGTTAAAGAAATCTACTAAACATTTCCTCTGCTTATACACAGATCAGGCATAACATTATGACCACCTCGCTAATATTGTGTTGGTCCCCCTTATGTTCCCCAAAATGCTCTGAACCATTGTCCATGGACAAGAGGACCTCTCTGGGTCTGGAACCAGGACGTTGGCACTGGATCCTTTGGGTACTCTGGGTTGTGCAGTGGGGCCTCTGTCAATCAAACTTGTTCCACTGCATCCTGTTGATGCTTGATCACAATGGGGTGTAGGAAGTTTGGAGGTCAAATCAACATGTTGGGCCATTGTCATGTTCCTCAACATGTTCCTGATTGGTTGATGTTGTTTCCATGTGGTGGGGTGCATTTTTCTGCAGGGGTAGGCCAGTGCTTGGTCTAAGTCTCATCAACACAGATGTCAAAATCCAAGGTTTTCCATCAGAACAGCACATAGTACTAATATGATCAATGTCATTCACTTTACCTGTCAGTAGTCATGATGTTGTGGCTGATTTGTGTATATGCATAACAAAGAATCAAGGTTTCAGTGTCTGTGAAGCTCAGGGTTGAACTCTCAATCCAACAACAATGGACAGCCTGCTTTACCAGCAGAGCAACATTTATACTGCAATCTCACTTTTGTCTTATTTTCTTTATAACTGGAAGATGCTTATGGATGTTTACGCAGCATTTGACATAAAAAGTCTAATTAATTAAAAGATAAAACTTTGCATTTCACCAAAAAACAACAAAAAAGAAAAATCTTCTTTTAAAAACATTTTTTGGGAGGCATCAAGTCGTGCATGTTTTCCAGATTCCCCTGACTGTATCCTCTGATAGAATAGAGGCGTGTTTTTATTTTTCTGTGAAAATTACCAAGGAAACAGTGAGATTAAACTGTCTAGCGTTACCTGTGTGTCTTTGCTGAAGCCTGACTTTGTGTGTTTAGCAATGACAGAGGAAGGCACCCAACCAGACATGATAGTCCTGCATATTTCCGTCATGTGGTGCAACAATAGAGCCTCAGCCATTCTAATCCTTTTACACAATTATCCCTGGGTGTTTGTGTGTTTAAGCGCAGCTACTCTGACTGTGGCTTTTCCATGGACCTGAACCAAAACAACTCAACTGCCATTATCCTAAAATAGGCCGTAAGTACAAGATAAACATGTGTGTGAAACTAATTGTGCGTTGTGCGGAGCTGGCTTGTTGAGCAGCATTGTTGTGACAACAGATTAAACATCTGCCTGAACCCATTGCTGAACCCAAATCGAGATTAGAAGGGAAATAGAATATATCCCTTGTCTCGCCGAATTGTGGAACATGTAGTCTAGGTGACAGAGAGCAAGTAGGAACAGACAGAGAGGATTGTGGACGAAGAAAAGTAAAAATTCCTTCGCTTCTGTTTCTTTTTTCACAGAGTTAAAACAGAATAAAGAACAATGAAGATTAATACTCTTCATTTCTCTTCTCCCCTTTCCTCAGTTGTTTTTCCAGCATGCTGAATCAGACAAAAGCCACATGGAGTTAATAACTAACACACATAAAACACTTGCTTTCTGACACGCTCCCATATTCACACGCACACTTTAACAATAGCGTCCACGCTGGAGATATATCATCTGTTTATCACACGGTGCATAATCTGGGAATTTGTCCGTGGATTTGTTCATGCTAAAGTGTTTTCTTTTTCTTTTCTTCCAGCAGCCAGAGAACAGAAAGAACTAAGAAGTGAGTGAGTGAGTTATTGCAGGTTGTAAGCTGTGCTATAGAAAAGGCTCTTAAGTACTGACACACTGTATGATTCCCCGACAAGGGCAGATGAGGCTTTACAGGAGAGGCCTGTTTTCTGTCAGATGCAAGGATATGCAATGCGTGGAGTCCCGTGTGTTGTGGCGGTGAGGTATAAGCAGCGTGAGTAAATCGTATGAGGACCTTTGAAGTGCGTCCGGAGCATCTTGTGGATTCGTCTTATTGTTGTGCAGAAATCAAGGTCAGTTTCTGAGGTGAGAGTCGGTCATTCAGTGCTGAGGGGAAGCCAAAGCAAGAAAAACAAGAGAAAACGTATGGAGTCTGGGGGGTAAGAAACAGTCAGGTTTGGGAAAAACAAGAACAAAAACAGGGGAGAAAAGGGAGGAAAATATGAAGGTTCCTTTAGGAGGGAATGAGAGAGAGGAGGCAGGAGAATGAGAGGGAGGTGTGTAGAAAGAGGAGTGTGGGAAAAATCAATATGCTCTCTGGAGCGACTGGAAGAGACAATCAGTCCTGTCTGACCCTCGTCTCCCCTTGGTGTCAGTGTGTGTGTGTGTGTGTGTGTGTGTGTGTGTGTGTGCGTGTGTGCGTGTCAGTGCATGTATGTGTGTTTTAGCGCACATACCTAATGCCTGTATGTGTTAGTAAGCAACATGCTCGCACATTGATTTTGAGTTTGAGCAGATTCAGGTGCCGATATGTGCTGCCGGGCCCGTGTGCTCACACATGTGTGCCCGTGTTTGACTGCTCTTGCGTTTGCTGTCCTCAGCTCAAATATGTTTTATTAGCGTGACTGCTGAGGGCAGGAGAATGACGGTGCCAGGAGAGCTAATGGGATAAAAGTTCATTACTCTGCCTCTATCTGCTTTATGAGGGGACAGATCGAACAAAGACTCGGAGCAAAGTTGAAATAGGACGAGGCTGTCACATCCGTGAATGGACACTCCGGCGGCTTTAACTGGCACCATATGAGTTGATTTTTGCTTACGGTCGCTCACAGTCACTTCTCCTCTCTGACTCCATCTACGTTACTGCCATCTTCAGGGTCACATTCACACACAAGCCAAAGGCTATGGGCCACATTTTCTCAGATTGTCCCGAGCTACTTTTTGTGAAATGGCCTTGCTTTGATAGCTATTATTATCGACATAAAGAAGAAAGAGCTCTTTTGCTCTCTCTCTCCTTCCCTCCATGTATATGTATGTGTCTGTGAATGGTTCGAAATTTCTGCAAGCCTCGAGGCTAGCGGCTTTCACAGGCCGTCCACTCGACGTTTGGGGTTTGTAAAGCTGGCTCAACCCGCCATTGTCCGAGTCTCTCTCCTGAATTCAGTTTCTCCATCTGCCCCCGGGCGCCTCTCAGACTGACAGGGGGCGCGGGGGTAGATGGATAGATGAAAGAGCAGACAGGAAGAATACGACCTCTCGGAGAGAGAGAGAGAGAGAGAGAAATTTACCAATCACAAAATCCACTTTTCCCAATCTCTCTATCAGTCCTCTGCACCGTCATCCAATCACTTCCTTCATCTATCCTTCCCTCGACCCTCCTCCTCACTCTGTCTCTCTGCTGTGCAGTTGCAGGGGGTTAATTGAGGTCTGAACAGCAGGGGGCTATTATGACACCTTTCTAAAGAGGATACACACCCACACACACCCACCCACACACACACACACACACACCATAACACAATAATAAATAATACATTGTGAGTTGCAGGAAATGCATGAGTCTCCTTATTTTCAGTGTTATGCTATGCAGCAGCTGCATTGTTAGTGTGTTTTGGAGAGAGAGAGAGAGTGTGTGTATGTGTGTGTGTGTGTGTGTGTGTGTGTGTGTGAGGAGTGATGTCAGCTTTAATGACGGTTTCCACCCCTTGGAAAAGGCTGCCTCACCCCAAATCAGTAACCAACTGAATAAATCACACAATTAATCCAACAAGTCAGCGTGGTGTATCGAAGCACTGCACACACAGCACAGAATGGATTGACAGGTGTGTGTGAGTGTGTGCGCTCGCCCGCCGTGCACGCGCCCACTCTGCATGCTCTGTTAGTAGCAGATGGTAGGCTGGTGGTCTGTTGCCAAATTCGCTGTGTGATCATGTAAATGATCACATGCGCAGCCACATTCAAGTAACACAAACGCCCCTGCAACTACTCCAAGACATAAACAAACACACAGTGAAACACACGCGGTGAGACGCACACAAACGCAGGCTCCTTTTAGGGAGACAAACAGGTGAGCAGGATGATCACTGCTCTTTTTCTTCTCTGGCTTCTGTCTTGACTCTTTTTAAATTCTCATTGTGAAGTCTTTAATGTGAAACATTGGCTGCGCTGGTGCCTGTGTGTGTGCTGCAGTTGAGATGTTGATTGAAGCTGAAGTTTAACAGTGGGAAGCTTTACATCAAAGACTGACATTCACCTTTCATATCCTCTCCTTTTGATGCATGGAAACACACTCACACACACTTCATGGGAAGAGAGAACCGACAGTTTCACTAAATCAAAAAGTGACATTTGCTTCGAACCTCAGCAGAACCAATGCAGAAAGTCTCGTAGGCGCACGCACACACATATTCACACTCGGCACAGATAAGGCTCTCCTACGGGGGTTTCGGGCCCCTTTTGGCACACATCTACTTCCACAGAGCACTCCCCATGCTTTGACACAATGAACACAATATATAGAAGAACACACAAACTTCGCCATACACACATATTCACACGCGCACACACACACATTTGGCAGCAATGGCATCAGGCAACAGATGCTTCTGAATGAGCTCCTTTGCAGGCCATGATTCATAATGTGGCCATTGAAAATCACTTTCAACACATTCATAACCACTCATAGGTGCCTATGAATATTCACAGCTCGCCACACATGCACTTAACGGCATTCAATCATGAATTCATACAAAAACACACATGCAGGTGCACACAGCTGAAGCCTTTTCTGTTTTTAAATACTTTAACTTTTCAATGAAGTATTGTTTAGCATGATGGATTACAAGCAATTTAAAAGCATGCAGATCAGATTTTTACAAATTTCCCCTCCTAATGTTCTTGGTCTCTGGAGGAAATTGCTTTCCAGGGCGAGACTATGTTCTGATATGATACAAATAACTTTGATAACAGTTTTTTAAACGATAGTGTCCTCAAAGGACCCTTGAGAAATCCCCATTTCTCCTTTAACACTTTGAAAAAGTCTTTCCAAGTTTTCATCTCCTCTCCTCTGCTTATTGCTCCTCAAGGGATTTAGAGTCGTGCTCTTACAGTGAGTCATTCTCAGGCTTAAGTTTGATGCGATTTCCAAATATCACCCACTGAATTACAGGAGCTTCTTTGAGCTTTACCTTTATTCTCGTGGCAGCTCCAGAGTTGAGGCTGTCTTGAATGAATAAAATGTCTGGATCCAATGAGGTCTCCCTGACAACTTAAACAGCCTTTTCTGCGCACTGCATGAGATGCTGTAGTATCTGATGCAGAGGACGGACGGACGGATTCAGCTTATATCTTTCTAATAATCAAATGCTTCCCAGATATTCCATTGCGCTCATGTCTGCATATTGCTGCAGCTGAAGACGCTTGGACTTCCTTTTAAACACTGAATGATTATAACTTGTAATTTAGACTTCAGAAAGAGTGTCATTGAACAAAGTACTGGATGTCAAAGCAGGACCATTGTTACCGTGACAAGCCAAGCCGAGCTGAGAGTTCAGCACACAATGAAATGCTGAATATTACAGCGAACCGGGGAAAAAAAGGTAAAATATGTTTAATTTTGCCGAGACCAAGGTCGATAATATGTCCTTTTTATAGAAGCAGCAAAGGGAGAGCACTTGATTGATGGGCTGATGATGAAATGCATCTCTATTGCATCAGGATATCTGCAAATCTTTTCTTGAAAATCTGATCCATCACAGGCGTCCATACATCAATCACCCCCCGACCCTCTCTGTCTCCGGACCGGCGCACGATTCAAAGCCATTCGACATCGTTCGCTGTCAGTTAAAGATTTAACCTTGAACTGAAGACGTCTGTCGGTTAACATAAACAACTTAAATATGAATCGAGTCTCAGAGCTTCATTAAAAATGGGGCGATTGATCAAAAATTAAATGAGCAGCGGCACTGATCATGAACTTCCCTCTGGGTTCTTACCACAGGAACCACACTGAATTAAAAATCTGTAAATAAACTGGCCGGGTGCCTTTGTTCTTGCGGTTGACCCTTTGTGACCTCTGTGTGGGGAGATGGTTGGTGTGGACTTCTGATCATGGCTGGTTGAAGAGCATCTCCACACCCTGCCTGCCTGTCATCTTCGCTCATGGGCCTGAATAAAATGGTGGCTTGTTTCGAGGCACTCATTTGTCTGCCTGGAAACTGAGCCAGACTTAGGTACTTCTTTACACGTGTACCCATTTGTTAGTTACCTCCACCAAGGAAGTTATGTTTGTGCCTGTGTATATTGGTTTGTTTGTTTGTTTGTCTGTTAGCAACTTTACGTAAAAAATTCTAAACGGATTTTGATGAAACTTTCAGGAAAAGTGGATAATAAGACAAGGAACAGATGATTGGATCTTGGTGGTGATCCGGATCACCGTCTGGATCCAGGAATTCTTTGCAGGATTCTTTAGCATTGGGAGGTAGGGCAATGTGCATGCATATGTGCATGTAACTCCACAAAACATGTCCAGGCTGCTTGGCAAAAAATACAGGATAAGTTCCCGCTAATTTCCAAAACATGTCAAAATTTGATCCAGATCCAGGCTTAATCCTGGATACTACGATCCAGACCAGGAAAACCTAGAGGGCCTGTGGAATGGTCATCACTGTAAGGTAACAGATGAAGATCCAGACATGCAGCCAACACCAACATGTAGCTGAGACTCTGCTGAATCAGGAGGATCCAACAGATCTGTTGTATAATCAACAGCTATGGAGCTGGATCCAGAAGAAACCACCATTACCCAAAAAGAGATTCTGGTGAATAACTATTGAACTAATGATGATATCAATGTGAACCCAGATGCTAAGGGTATGTTTTGTTGGTCAAGGAATCTATAATGCAGATAAAACAATCCTGGGACGATTATTTCTGGGTGTAAATCCCAACATGGGGTGAAATGAGCTGCTTTCCGTGTGCTTTTCTAGTTACTTTGTGTTATCTGTGCTGGGAGCTGAAGTGTTGCTATCATGTCTTTCAGTTTGGGTCCACAGGCCCAGTGTTCTTTGCAGTATTGCCACTTTTTATGTTAATTATGCCACTAAGCAATAAATTACCGAACCAAAAACAACTGGCTTTATGTACTACGAAGCAAGTTTGACATATCAAAGCTTTCTTTGTGTAAGTCGACTCGACAAAAACTAAATCCTCAGTCAGAGCTGACGGGTATCACGAAGGTAGTTATCGACTGAAATCTGTAGAATCCTTGTCAACTCAGGCTTTCGGCTTCAAACTCTGTGCATGAACGGGGTTTGTAACGCATAATGTGAGTCTTCTTCCGCAAAAAATAAACCAATGGTATACCACCTACTTCAGTCAACAGGTTGTTATAATGGAGAGTAAAAAGGAATATATAAAATTTATAATGGTAAAAGCACCATAATACAGGAACACTGGTAGAAAACATTTGTGATAATGTGTGTTAGTCAGGTGTTGATATATTGATTTTACTGATCACTGCAGCCGCTTATTTTATTAATGCTATTAAACTTTAAACTTGATTCTTTCATTTTTGGCCAAATCACAAAACCTGCCAGTAGAACAATCATTTCTTCTAATCTGTGTTCTATCAGCTGCAGTACCAACAGAGTAAACGGACCAAACATAAAAACAGATTTATGTGATTTCTGCATCACCAACTCAATACATGTCGGGTTCCCATGGCAACGTGATGCACACAGTGTACGATACTGTAACTAAACTGCTTTTTTCAGTGGTTTTAGCTCAACAGGTTTACAAATAAAACATTTTCCCTCAGCAGAGAATCTGTATAGCTCATAGACAATCAGCAGGAAACAATTTGGCAAAAAGGAGACGCTTCTTCCAGCCAATTTAAATTTTAAACTCCGAACAAAACCGGCTCCAGACCAGGTTAGCTCTGCAGCATCAGTTACCATGGAGATCTAGCAGGTTAAAACTCTGACTTTAGGCTCAACATACCTGCTAACCCACTAATACATTCAGAAACTGTAAAAATGATGAAAATAACAGCATAAAATCTGCAAAATAATACATATTTTAAGCTGATTTAAACAGAATAAAACAATCAATTTATGATCACACACTGTAAAAAATTATGTGTTAAAACTTTACAACATATAAAATAATACTTTTCTTTGATTTTACTAGATATTATATGAATTTAACAAGACAAGGAAAATCTGTAGAAACACTTTTATTTTCCAATAATGGCAAATATGTGTATAATAATGATACTGTTCAGCTGAATTAAACACAGTAAAACATTTATGGTCAAACACAGTAAAAGAATAAATCGACTTTTGTAAAAATACTGATTTTTAAAGTGGACATTATTTACGGTTTTGACCTTTTTTTTCTTCTTCTCTTTAGAGCCGACATGTGAATTGATTTTTTTTTTCTGGAGTTTTACTTGTTACAGTGCCGACGGACCCATTAGGCAATTTCAGCAAATGCTAAGGGTGCCGTGGCCTCCAAGGGGCGCCACAAAATAGGAAAAAAATTCATCTTCAATATCCACCCATCCATTATCTACACACCGCTTAATCCTCTGTAGGGTCACGGGGGTCTGGAGCCTATCTCAGCCGACTCGGGCGAAGGCAGAGGACACCCTGGAAAGGTCGCTAGCCTATCACACCCAAGGACAATTTAGAGTCACCAATTAGCCTCAGCATGTTTTTGGACTGTGGGAGGAAGCTATAGAACACGGAGAAAACCTACACACACACAGGGAGACACCGCTTAATCCTCTGTGGGGTCGCGGGGGGACTGGAGCCTATCCCAGCCAACTCAGGGCGAAGGCAGAGGACACCCTGAACAGGTCGCTAGCCTATCACAGGGCTACATATAGAGACAAACAAGCACACTCTCATTCACACCTACGGACAATTTAGAATAATCAATTAAGCTCAGCATGTTTTTGGACTGTGGGAGGAAGCCGAAGTACCCGGTGAAAACCCACACTGCACAGGGAGAACATGCAAACTCCACACAGAAAGATCCCAGGCGTCCTAACCGGGGATCTTCTAACTGTGAGGCGACGCTGCTAACCACCGAGCCAACCGTGCAGCCCCACCTTTAACATAATAATATTAAAATTAGTTATTACTGTTAACTCCTAAAATGGAAAAGCTCAAATTGATTCAAATGTAAAGCAATGCCCAATTAATATCACTACAAAACTATGGTATTCGATTTCTTTTGTAAGCCTATATAAATCACCAATGGAGGGGGCCCCCATATAAAATCTTGCCTCAGGCCCCACATTTGGTAGGGCCGGCTCTGACTAGATATTAAGTGTAATTTAGCAAAACAGAGAAAATCTGTAACATAACAGTAAAATGCTTCAGAAAAAAAATAAAGTTAAAAAATGCTAAAATAAAATTAAAAAATTTTTTTTTTACAGCTGATTGGCGAGTCTAAATCGGCTGTAGGTGTGAATGTGAGCATGCATTGGTTGTCTGTCTGTGCTGCTGGTGACCCGTCCAGGTCGTGCCCCTCCTCTCGCCCACTGTCAGCTGGTATAAAGGCTGCAGCTGCCGGCGACCCTCTGCAGGATGAAGCAGGTACAGCTAACAGCTTAAAGAACAGATCTTGAGCTTGGAAACGGCACTTACAGCCACCTGACATCTCAGACTAATGGCTCAAGCATGTTGTGTGCAAACAATTTCACATTTGGCTCCTTCAGTGTAATAGAATGGGCGCATGCTTATGGCACAACATCAAATTTATTTGACAGGGCAAGGGGAGCGTGTGTTCCTTGGCTTTATTAATGGAACATCAGTGGACGTACAATCTTCTCATCTTGTATGTCACAACCTCTGGATTTCCCCCTTTTCTTTACTCAAGCAAAAAAAAACGACAGGGAAAATAGGAAAAAGATAGTCGAGCAAAACAAAGGAGGAAAAGAAAGGCACGGAGGAAAAGAGGCGAGAAGTCGAGGCAGCGGCTCATTTCTCGATTGGAACCAGATGAGGAACGAGGGGTGATGAAAGATCTGGGAAAAGGACCATTAACCAATTAGCTTTCCTAAACAACCATGTCTCCACCTATCACGGGGCTTTACCTGACAGCCTCATTAAAGGAGCCGGCTGATGGGTCGATCACTTGGAAACACACAGGCTTATAATTCAGAAAACATTGACACAGGCCTGATTGAAACAAGCTATTGTGCGTTTGCCGAGTTGGTTTTCGTGCTACATTAGTTAAAGACCCACACACGTGCATGTTAACAAAATAATGCGGCCTGCTGTAAATACAAACACAAGCACGCAGAGTCAATAATAAAAAAATTTCATTCACGTCGCTGGTTTCGATTTTCCGCTGCATTTTGTCTGTTCCCACTTGAGGCGGGACATGACTTCATAGACGGCTATAAGTGGAGTGTGTGTGTGTGTGTGTGTGTGTGTGTGTGTGTGTGACCTGTGTGTAAAGCACTACTGTGTGATCTTGTCCTTCTTTCGCCTCAGAAGAAATTCAGACCACATGTTTTGCAAAACAATGAATTCAAGAATTGGGAAAGCACCTTACAGTCCCTCACCCTCCCTCCCTCCCTCCACTCCCTGCCCTCCAACCACCCTCACCCTCCCCCTCTCCCTGTGTCCCACTTCAAATCTCTCACCACATCCATATGTCTCACGCAGTATATCTTTATGTCTCTTTTCCCGTCTGTCAGATCTCATCTCTCGCTCCGGAGCTTTTATCCCGCCGCAGCGTGAGGACAGGTTCGGCTCAGCGGGAAGTGGATGATGGGAAATTGAGTTCCCGCTGAGAGTGTATGATGCGACCTATTGACCTATTGCCTCAGTGAAACCCGATGAGAGATGTGCACAGTTGGTAAGGAATGCAAAATGAAAGGAATCCTAATATTTGTCCATGTGCGGTTGCGGTGGAGGAGGATGAGCGGGCGAAAAGACTTTGAACGCGTCCCCCGAGATGCTCCTGAGAGTCGGAGAAGTGGAGTGAAAAGGTAAGAGAGGCGGATAAAGAAAGAGGGAAGGAGATAAAGAGGGGATGAGAGATAACAAAGAGAAATATATGGGCAAACGATACAGAGTGAGAAGAAGAAAGGGAAGGGTGGCGCTCTCACCTTTCTCACTACTGAGACACAAAGAGCTACAAAGTGGCATCGCCATGACAACACAAACACAAACATCAGGGTCTATAGAGTGTGTGTGTGTCTACTTGTATTACTCATGTTGTGGGGACATAAAGTTGTGGCTCTCAAGGACAAGCTCCCATAATGTAAGTTATTAAATTTTAGTATGAAGATTTAAGTGTTCTGCAAATAGTGATTATAGTTGGGTCTCCAGGAAATTAATGTAAATGTCCTCTGAAGTAATGGAAACACAAATATTGTGTGTTTCCGTCTCCAAAAACAATCCTGTCTAATTACATACATTGCGAATTAGGAGTGTTAATATCCCCCCTTTATATAGGTGCCTAAAACAAACAGGCTGCTATGTGCAACACAAACACACACACACAAACACACACACACACACACACACGCCATACGCTGACACCGTGAAGACATCACAAGGGTGGAATTGAAGGATTTAATGTGGTATTTTCTGTGTGTAAGCGTGAGTAAATGTGTGTCTACAGCGGGGGAATGCCTTGGCTGCAGTCCTGGTTGCGTGTGATGGAGAACTCAACAAATTTCCAAACAAACACTCTGGAAACAATTAAAGAGAGAGAAACATGGAGAGACAGAAAGACAAAAAAGACAGAAAGAGAGAGAGAGAGGGAGACAAAAACAAACTCTGCTCGCAGGTTATGCAGAAAACAATTACGCCTATCGGGAGCATAAAGAGCCTCCATGTCTCACACATCGAACAGCACAGACGGATGTAGGTGAGCGCAGAAAGCACACAAATACTCACACAGAGTCCGTGATTAATTAACAAAGACAGAGTGTAATGCCTCTGACACAACATTCCCAAATCGCAGGAAATGATTATTCCCAGAGCAGGGAGAGCGAGTGGAGCCATCAGTCTGAGGCTCTGGAGACTCATCAACTCCAAAAGGCTGCAGACACACAAATCTCCACCTGCTGCTGCTGCTATCACAATGATTAGTGCGACGCGCCGAGACACACAGGGAGTGTAAAAGTCTTCTGAGATGACATTAGCTGTGATAAAGGAGAGGCAACGTATACTCTGAAGTATGCTTTATTCTTGCAAGACAGTGGTTCTAATTCCCTCAAGAGCAGACATGTTTGCAAACAACAATATTTCAAAAACCCATGGCATGATTGTCTTTATTCCACACCACACCAATAATAAGAAAAAATGGTGAGTAAGTATGACGAATATTGCATGCTGGGCACGGACGGCCTCACTGAATGATGAGACAACACCTACAGAAACTTCATCAGCAGAAACTCAATAAAAAAAAATTGCAGTACGATGAATGTTTATCATTCATCATGTTCTCAAATAAACGCTTCTCTGATTACAACTTTGTGTAATTGTATTCATGCAGCGGTAATTTGCGGTAACAGCAATGCGTGTCGTGCATGTTCCCAGCCCTTCAGCACCTGCTCAGGGGAGTGAGCTCATGTCCATCAACAGAGCCGTTGGTCCTGTCTAAACACCCAGTGATAGATGCATCGGCTAATCAGGACGGTGATCACACAGCGATGTTGTTACAACCCACATCAGACCCCGATGGGCGTTTTTTTACTCCACACTCGTCCCGATGATTCACTGCTCGCTGGTGCTCTGAAATCTCACCGTGAATGAGCTTCTAGTACAGTAACAGCAGATGTTTGTGAAAGATCATTTTACCCTCTTACTCTGGTGGAAATCTATGTTTTATGACAACTGGATTCACCATGAAGACAAAGATGCTGTTATCTGATGATATCGAATATCACACGGAACCTTATGCAGCCTTGTGTCGCTAAGTGTTGGCTGTAGAGGTAACAACTCCAAATATTTAAAAACACAAGCCACCACTGTAAAACAATATCTAAAGTATAATTGATAGGGGGTTTTTTTGCATTGTCTGATTCAGATGAAATTGTTTGTTTCAACTGCCGCCGATGCACCCTTCGATGCTCAAGAACAACACTTGAGTTGAACCCTGCTTTTTCCCTGAATGACAAGAGTAGTAAACACTATACTATGACTGCTTGAGAGCGTCAACATTTGAAGATGAACATGTTGTTTCTAGGGTACTTCATGAAATAAGCTGTTGACATTGTTCTTGGTTGGACCAGTTGTGAGAATACAAGGGTACTTCAAAAGTTCCTCGACCAGAAACAAGGGACATAGATCCCATTTTGGGGCATAACTGTTTACTATGAAGTCTTTTATCAACCTCCACAAAAGCAATCAAGGCAAAAAAGGAGAGGAAAGCTTTGAGCTGGTGCCCATGAAACTTCATCACCTGACCTGCACCGTTTGACTTCTGTTTCCCAAACTGAAGTACAACTTGTCATTTTCAGACTGATGATGAGGTCATGCATGCTGTTGAGGAGAATCTGGAGGCTCAAGGTGAGACCTTCTTCCGCGAAGGGACAGTGAAGCTTGAACATCTATGGACCAAGTGCACGGAAGTTAAAGAAGACTTATGTTGAGAAATAATGCAATAGCAATCTTTCTCCTGTGACGTTTTCTGGTGAGGTAGGTAAAAAATACACTGGACTATGTGATAAATGGTGCAGGACGTACACCGATCAGACATAACATTATGACCACCTGCCTAATATTGTGTTGGTCCCATTTATGTGGTCAAAAGTGCTCTGAACCATTGGGCATGGACAAGGACGGACCTCCTGAACATGGACATAGACCTCTCAAGGTGTCCTATGGGGTCTGGAACCAGGACGTTGGCACTGAATCCTTTTGGTACTATGATTGGCAGAGGCCCCACTGCACAAGACAAACTTGTTCCACTGCATCCTGTTGATGATTAGAATGGGGTGTAGGAAGTTTGAAGGTCAAATCAACATGTTGGGCCATTGTCATGTTCCTCAACATGTTCCTGATTGTTTGATGTTATCCTGGCCAGTGAAATTTGGGATTTCCAATTGCATGAGGGAGTGTGTTTGTTGTGGGACAATGTTTATTTGGGTGTCTAAGTCTCATCAACATGGATGTCAAAATCCAAGGTTTTCCATCAGAACACCACATAGTACCAATATGATCAGTGTTATTCATTTCACCTGTCAGTGGTCACAATGCTGTGGCTGATCGGTGTAGAAATTAGTAGAACCTGTTGCCTCTCTTCAACTAACTGCTTCAGACATTGATGGAAAACACTGACAGGACCAACGGTTTGCTACTAAGAGCTCAAGAGAGCAGAATACACTGTAAAGACGTAGACAGATAATGTAAAATAGCATACTGCTAACCGAGTCACACCCTGATGTGTATTAGAGATAAATCTACTATTATTTTTTCATCTCTGTTTTCACAACTGTGAATAAATGAAGATAAAAGAGGCTCTTCGGCTCTGGCTCATTTTAGTGGATCAGGGAGGAGGAAAGCTAGAATTGTTTTGGATTTGTTTTAATTAATTTTTCTTTGCTAAAGATAGCTGTGGAAATTATAAACCGTTATATTGCCATGGATTCATTCTGGGTTGCTAGGGAGCGACGTAGATTCAGAGCAGAGGCAGTAAGAAAATAAAGAGCTGCAGTAGTTTTTCTTTTGTAAAAGGCTGAGGTCAAGAATATGCTTTGTCCTTTCATTCTGACATGAAAATGCTGAGATGTAACGAGAAGGTAAATCTGAGCACTTTCCTTTTAACTGAAGAATCGCAGCACTTCACTTACAGTGGCATCAACTGCTGCTTTGATTGGACCCATCTATGACACCAGTCAAACGCTTTTTGTGTGTTCACTTGTGGTGGCCTCTCTTGAAATCCAATACGTGATCAATGTTAAGTGTCTTTTTTTCACCATCAAAACAGTAAAAGCCAGCTGGAATTTATTCTCAAGTTCCTTAGCAACAGTCATCCAGTGAAGCTAGAGATCAAATTTTTCATTAACTCCTTCAATAAACCTCTCAGTTCTTGAATTAAAAAAGGAAATCTATGCCTCACTTTTTTAACTTTTATCTCCATCAGTGTTGGGCGTGATACTTGGAAGCTGTAATCTATTACTCATTGCAAATTACACCCTGAAAATCATCAACAAGAGCCTTTAAATTTAATCTTTTCAGTGTGTAGAAACAGAAAACGAGACTTTGAGGTTTATAAGCAGGCAGCCTGACAATCTGGTGGGATTTACTGACTATGCAGCTTTAACTAACTCAGCCTCTGTGGGATCTTTCCAGGAGTCCAGATCATCAGACTCTAAACAAAACTAGGTGTGTAACTACTTTAGCAGTCGAGGTTTTCCTTTACGACTGAGTGTAACTAGGTTAGTGACTCATGGCACTCTAAAGGTCCATTCAGTGGATGTTATTGTCCTTTCTTGTGCCACATTAATTAAATTTTGATCCATCAGTTCTTTATGTAACTCTCACTAGAAGGACTCCCACTACAGAAGAAGTGATGGATTGTTGCTGGGATTAGCAACTGTAATATTTTCACTGAATTTAAACTTCTAATCCTTTAACCCACTCAGTTCTGAGAGGTAAAAGTAATCACATTACTTGGACGTGTTTCTAACTAATGCTCTCCTGCCCAACGCTGATCTCCATCCCAGGAGCAGAGAACAGACCATTCATTCATTCGTCAATCCTGTCATCCATTCACTCTTCCACTCGCAAAGACAATAGGCTGTTGTTGTTGTGTTTATGGTCTCTATTTGTGGGTCTCTCTCTCTCCCAGGCCCAGTGTGCTGTAGACTCAGGAAGCCTGTTCACTCCAATAAAGTTTAACAGGCCCGTTTCAGTCCCACAGGACCCCGAACACGCGGGACGACAGTGAAGCAACTCTGACTTTCATTATCTCAAACTCCTGTGACCTAATTATATCCAGTCTAATCAGCACTCCACTGTGTGGTTTTCATTACAGGAATGTGGTAAGATGATTGACGGCGATGATTTAAGCATCTCAGAGTTGAACGCCTGACTCAAAAGAATTACTTAATTACGTAGTGATTGCTTAATTTGTACCACATAGATACTGTCCCAGATGGAAAGAATCTGACTTTAAAGGCTGCAAATGAATATCTGCATCACACAAGAGTCCGACAGTGTGACTGGCTGGAGAAAAAGGTAAAATTGAAATGTTCACGCTCGCACATGTGCATCACTGTAGCAACAGTTTCATCACTGCAGCTCATGACAGCAGCCACCCAGCCTCGTAAACAACAATTAAGCGTTATGGTTGCCATGGCGTTGACACATGTAACCAGGGGCAAAGTGAGAAGAGTCAGTAATGTGTACATGTTCATGTCACCGGCTTACTTCATGTATGAGCCTCTGAGCACGCCTGCATGATTAGAACTATGTAAACACAGTTTTCCCAGTCAAGCACTTAATTTGGATCTTTGTCTGCAGGTTGTCTTCATTCCCACATTAGATCTGTTCCTTCTGTTACAACACGATTCTCCCACTCTGCCTCTTTTATTATGTCTCAGTGTCTGTGTGAGATATTGAGTGTCCTGCAGGGTTGGGTGGAGTTAGAAAAGGCGTTCCTGGAAGATAAATGATTAGCATGTTGAATTACTCTGCGTCGGGAAGATTAATTTCGCTACATGTCTGCAGCTTTCAGTATTAATGGGCCTTAGACATGTAGCTCTCACATGCAACTCTCTGAGAGGAGGGTTAGCTGCGGAGAGATGAGCAAAGGGGAAAGCGTATATGGGAAGATAGTCCCTTAAATCCTCCACAGCAGGTCTTTGTGGGGGATGTGCAGGTGTTCAGAGTGAATGTAATCCCTGATGATGCTTTGTGTCTGCAGTTAGGATTTGGTCACGTGAACATTTAGAACAGCAACACCCAGTTTAAATGCAGTTTTCGCAATCTGCAGATTTGTTTCAAACTTGGACAACCCAGCCTCCGCAAAATTACATTCCTATACAGCTAAACTTCATTCTTAATAAAGTCTTGAGAGGAACACATTTTCTGCCGGGTTGTATTTGTTATTTGTATTGACACTAACTGATATTCACTTGTACATTACTGGATGCAAACCCTTTGAATGTCTGGCCTCTGGTTCTTTCAGACTGACAGCCTTTCCTGTAACGTTAACTGTGACAGATTACGTTCCCCTACTTGAGAATGCAGTTTACTTGCATCGGTGCGTAACTTTATGGAGACAGGGTTGGGTTCACATCTGTGCAAAAAAAAGAGAAAGCTCTCCTACTGTGTCGCTTCACTACGTCTTCAAATTTATGATTATGCGCTGGCAAATGCGGTGCAAACCTAAAAACTATTTTTCCACCAACAAAAGACATCCACGTGAGCCACGAGGATGTCACCAAGATTTAGAGTCAGGATCTCACTGGAAACAACAGGCACAGTTTGGAATTTAAAGCCGAAAAAAAGAACAGTATAGGGGTGGGGGAAATACAAACTGGCAAATGTGTTAAATTAGTGAGGCTTATTAAAGAAAAGAATCAGCTGCTCGGAGTGCAATCAAAGGTGAGGTGAAAATCTAGCTGTCATTGAGGGGAAGAGATGTGACAACTAGTTGCGTAAGTAAGCAAGCAATGACAGAAGACTTCTAGAGAGAGGATTTCAAACCCCTGGCTCTTTTCTCACCTCTGGACGGCTGACCAGTTGCAGTGAGAAGAGGGTGTGAATGTCCAACTGTCAGCTTCAAAACAAGTTACTGCAATCATCTGAGAAAACCTCTGTCCCAATTGTGACATCACAAAAAGTCTGGAGAAGGAGGTTCCCAAAGTTTCTGGACCATCTGATTAGCAGTCCTGATGAAATATGGTGGTGTATTTCACTGCGTGTTAATCAGGTCAGGAATAAATTACTGTTTTAAATAACTGTCAAGCACAGCTCTCAAAAGGACAATGACTATATTTTGTGGAATGAACATTTAGTCTGTGGAGTCTGGTGCTCCGACAATAAAAGGTCCGGATCACAGGAAACAGTTTGAGATGACACTCGAACTAATTTTAACTTTAATTTCGAACATAATTTTTCTAACCTAGAACAGCAGATGTGTGTTTAACAGAATGATATGAGAGGTTGTACTGTTTGGAAAAGTGGGGGACTTTTAAAAAGCGCTAGACAGGTGATTGGATGAACCATCGGTCTGTTACCATCTGTCACACACCTAAAGCACACCTGTAGCTGCCACTAGTTTCTCACAAAAAGCCGATTAGCGCAACCAAGTATGGATCAGCCGGAAGCGCATATCTTGATGTCTGGAAAGATGGACTCACAGTTGAACTCAACGCTCATCACTGCAGTGGACAGACTGCATTAAAACAGGCTGAGAAAATCACAGGCAGGGGGAGTCACATGGGCTCATACCTCCTACCATTATATTAAGCAAAAGATTAAAGCTTGCACCAACACTTGGACTCAAGCAAATGTTTCTCCTTAAATCAAAATCTCCAGTTAGGGCCTCACAAATTCGTCTGGAGCGCAAGTGATGGTTTTACTCAAAATTATTGAAAAGGAAAGAGCAAAACCCAAAGTACAGGGCAGCCGTACAGATGTAAATTAAAAAAAAACCCTTGACATATCAACATTTGATTCTGAGACACATCTGCTCAAAGAACAAAAGGCATTCAAACCTGCACACACACACAGAGAACGTGAGTGACAGGGAGAGTGGGTGAGTGGGGGTTAGAGAAACAAGGAGAAATGAAAAGTGTCTTTGAAAGTAAACAAAGGCAGAGTGATCAGGACCAGATTGGTACAGATGAAACAGTAGTGTTGAAGTAAGAGGAGAGAGGCCTCTGATGGAGACATCAAACAGAACTAATGTAAACCACATATCGGCCTGACATCACACACACACACACACACTGGCAATAATGCACTGCAGACACACCCAAAGCATTCAAATGTGCACACACATGCAGAGTGGACATTAGATCTTACTCGCACACATACAACAGGTCCTCTCAGATGCTTCCACGGCCTCGCACAAATTTAATAAATGCGTCTGCACCGAAGAAAAAAAACCCCACATGCAAGACCTCTCGCTCACACACAGACATCAAGAGCCAAGTCCTCAGCAAATACTCGTCAAAGACCGAATATCAAGGCTTTTTTTTTCTTTCCAGGAAATTAGAATTATGGAGCAAGAAGCAAATTTATTGGCGGGGGATGGAGCCAAAGCACAAAGTAAAACCAAATGAACTTTGAGGAGATATTTGATCAGGAGCTTGTACTCATCAGAAATGAATCACATGTGGATTAGGTGATACAAGCTGCGGGAAAAGAATGTAATAGGGCTGAACATTAATGGAATCATAATCTTTACATGATTTTTCTCTGCATGCAAGACACAGCCGCTGACCCGTGATGTCAGCGGCGTTCGGGCTGCGTCTGTAGCCGAGTCTGTGTGTGATACTGCATCCACCGACGTCACTGTGGTGCAGGGTGTCCACAGTGAATGAATCAGCAGCACGGTAATCACCGCTCTCCAAAATAAAAAGGGAGACAGAAAGGTTAGAAGCGGGTCACTGACAGAGCGAGCCATTGGCAGAAACAAAAGGAATATTCAAGCAGAAAGACGCAGTCAGCCAGCACACTTTATCCACTGAAGGAAATCCATATTTTGGAGAAGTTTTCCACAGGTTGGTCCATTACCGACTGTCCAAAGAGAAGGCTTCCCAATCAAGAAAAGAAATGATGTATTTTGCATCGTACATCACAAAGTCTGCTTCTTCTTTACCGACAGTAACAAAAGATGGAAAGTATATTGACCCCAAGCGGCGAACTCCGAGGCTGAAAATGAAGTCAATGCAAATAAAACTTGCAGTTCCTTGAAGGGCCTCTAAAAGCGACTCTGCCCCCACAGACCCCCATGTTAAAATGACCAACTTTACAGCAGAAATTAGTATGTCTACAACTAGTTTTGAACTCTAATTTCCCCTGGTCATTAGAAGAGGGTGGATATGGATACAACTCACCTGGTTAAATTTGCTTGGCCTCTGCTCCACTCATGCTCCACCCCTTTGTTAGTTTTTTGATTTACTGAGTAAGGTGGAATCAGGCACTGCCAAGATGGCGATGACCAAAGTCACAACGCCCAACTTCAACACCGCTGTTCAGGAAACCTATGGCATCACAGAGGGTTTGTCCATCTTTATATACTGAACAGGCAAAACATTATGACCACCTGCCTAATATTGTGTTGGTCCCCCTTATGTGCTCAAACATGCTCTGAACCATTGGGCATGGACAAGAGGACCTCTCAGGGTGTCCTATGGGGTCTGGAACCAGGATGTTGGCACTGGATCCTTTGGGTACTCTGGCTTGTGCAGTGGGGCCTCTGTCAATCCAACTTGTTCCACTGCATCCTGTTGATGCTTGATCACAATGGGGTGTAGGAAGTCTGGAGGTCAAATCAACATGTTGGGCCATTGTCATGTTCCTCAACATGTTCCTGATTGGTTGATGTTTTTCCATGTGGTGGGGTGCATTTTCCTGCAGGGGTTGGCCAGGGACATTTGGGATTTCCATTAGCATGAGGGAGTGTGTTTGTTGTGGGACAATGTTTATTTGGGTGTCTAAGTCTCATCAACACGGATGTTAAAATCCAAGGTTTTCCATCAGAACACCACATAGTACCAATATGATCAATGGTATTCACTTCACCTGTCAGTGGTCCTTATGTTGTGGCTGATTGGCGTAAACAGTCAACAATGTACCCCAAATGGAAAAAGGAAAAGAAAAAACAAGTTTGTTGACAAGATCTGAGATGTTTTTTCTTGTTTTTTACTATTTTTATAGTTTTGACTATATATCCAAGGCAGAAGACTGGTGTATGTTGAATTGGTATCAACTAAAAATGTTCCAAACGGATAAAGCAAAAAGTCTGCCAACACCGAGAGGGGCAAGACATTATAGCTGTCTAAATCTGGATACTGTATTAAGGAAAGTTCTTCTTTAATTAGAATTAAAGTTGCTAAATGAAGCGATCCTCCTTCAGCTGAGCCAACCGAGACCCGGCCGTTGGCTCGCCACACACTCAACAAATTCCCAATTAATTAAAAAGTGGCACCGTTAAGGTTTTGCTCCGAGATGAAGACAAAAAGTGCTACAATTGTGAGAAATAATGAAACAGATTCCACATGTTTAAAACAACAGGGCCTCCCTAGCAGTGTTTGTTCGACTTCTCCCAAGCAAAAGAGAGATATTCATCGAATTATCAGAGAAATATTCCCGCCACAGCCTGTGCTGCTCTGCCAAGAGAGGTCATTAACCTCGGAGGTAGAGCCAGAGCAAGCGATATCCAGTCTGCTCATTTTTCTCAGGCCGCTCGTCTCCCTTCGGCCTCTGCTGCTGTCTCTCCTCCTTTTCTATAGCTCTATTCATTAAAGCTAAGAGCCACTATTGAACAGTGGCCTAATTAATTTCCTAAACAACTAAGGGGCGTGGTGTGTATGTGTGTGTGTGTGCATGTGGGTGTTCATGCATGATTAATGACCCAATCAGGATGTTGATTTGTGTTCAAATCTCAGGGTGGGAGATCTGTGTTAGTGTGGCCTGCATGTTGTATGTTTAGGAGTTTATGAATGTGTTGTGATGCTGCTCTGTGTAAAGGTCATTGAAACAGAGAGGAAGCATGAGGATCAAGGTTAAAGAAAAAAACATGTTTATGCAATGCTGTAAAACTCATGTAACGCCTGTTTCTTGCAAGACTCGGGTACTAATCCACTGAGGTTTATGGAGATGAACCTCATCCTATTAATGTTGCGCTGTGAGATTTTACCCTTGACTGTCCTCCTGAGAGGTTCAGTAGCACCATGTAAATGATCAGTTTTGGCATGCTTTGTGCGAGAACGAAGGCATGACTGGAATTAAATCCAACAGTTGAAGAAAGTGACGCGAGGGGAGAGACGGGGGTGAGTCGAGGGGATTGGCCGGGGGGGGCGCAATGGCATAACAAGCACACATCAGAACGGCTGACTAATCACCTTGAAAGTCGAAAAACTCTTGAGGAACTTCAAATGAAAAAATATGAAACATCAAACTGACAATAAATGAATGAGCAGGGGGAAGATACGGACTTTAATTTTGTAAACCTTATGCGACACACACACATACTCGCGCACACCTATTATATGCTGGGTTATTTTACAAGGATTACGCTGGCAATTACATGGGGCGCTTTTACTGGCTGTTCCCACATTCCAGCCTCTCTCGCCGTCTCACTTTTTTTTCCCCCTTTACTCTTTCTGTTCGGCTCTTACTCGTTCTTTCTGTCTTTTTTACAAACCCCTTTTCACTCTACTTTTATCGCCAGATGGAGAAATTTATCTGAGGGCAGAATATGGGACTGCAGGTCTCCTGTATTAACATTTCAATCACGCTTTTTGCTCGGTGAAAGAAAATAAACTCAAGTGGGTTCGTGCCTTTTGCTCCCCTAAACTGTATGCAGCATTCTCTGTTCCGCTCTCTCCCTCCAAACCCATAAGACCCGGTTCAATAAGTGAATGATAATCCCTGTAGGAGCAGGGAGCGGTCGGCTGGAGGGTCTTTGTAGTTTGGAGGGTAGATTAGCATGGTGGCCGCAGAGAGAACAGAGTCCTTTGTCTCACTAAAGGCCTGGGATTAGATACAGGGACTGGCCTATGAACTTAGGGGAAAGTTATGTGTGTTTGTCGGAGTGTGTGTGGAGATATATGCATGTATATTCTCTTATTAAGAACAAACACATGCATTTGACAGCTGCAATATGTCCTTTTTGTTACAGCTGTGTTATCATGGTAGAGTGAAAGATTTACAGCCATTGATTACAAGGGGTTAAGAGCTATTTGTTTCTTTCTTTATTACATCGGCTCTCTGTGTAATTACTTTGCAAAGTAAGTAAAAGTGCCCCAAACTTTGCCCCAGTTAATTTTTCAGACTGGATGGTGACAGAAACTTCTATTTTAAATATTTTCGTTGGTATTTCTTATACATTTTTAAAACAAAAAACACTTTTCTATATGTTTATATTATGCATTGTTGTGATGTTTGGTATTAAGTTATTGATGATAGTCCCATCAGAAGGTCAAAGCTTTCATTTATCTGGCATAACATTATGACCACCTGTCTAATATCGTGTTGGTCCCCCTTATGTGCTCAAAAATGCTCTGAACCATTGGGCATGGACAAGAGGACCTCTTAGGGTGTACTATGGGGTCTGGAACCAGGACGTTGGCACTGGATCCTTTGGGTACTCTGGCTTGTGCAGTGGGGCCTCTGTCAATCCAACTTGTTCCACTGCATCCTGTTGATACTTGATCACAATGGGGTGTAGGAAGTTTGGAGGTCAAATCAACATGTTGGGCCATTGTCTTGTTCCTCAACATGTTCCTGATTGTTTGATGTTGTTTCCATGTGGTGGGATGTATTATCCTGCGGGGGTAGGTCAGTGACGTTTGGGATTTCCATTTGCATGTGGAACAGTGTTTATTTGGGTGTCTAAGTCTCATCAACACGGATGTTAAAATCTAAGGTTTTCCATCAGAACACCACATAGTACCACTATGATCAGTGTTATTCACTTCATCTGTCAGTGGTCATAATGTTGTGGCTGATTGGTGCACATGCATAACAAAGAATTAAGGTTTCAGTGTCTGTGAAGCTCAGGTGCAATCAAGAATTTCAGAGTTGTTGCATGCACGCAGGAAAACATGGTTCTGCATGCAATGTCATGTGATCAAAACTGAGTCTTGTGTTACATGCATTCTTATGATTTGACCATGACTTGACCATGGAAAGCTGGAGCAGAGGGCCAACATCACATTTTGGTTCAGTCAATAGGTTTGAGATGAGCCGACCTTGTGACCAAACAGAAAGCAAACAGCAGTCATTACAGTGGAAGAGCTGCTGTCTTTGAGCGCTGAAAGTTAGTTCTCTGTATCGGACTGATACAGAGTTCTGCTGAGGTGTCTGAAGGACATGATTTTGCTCACAACTTCAAGTGTGGCGCAGTGGCAGTTGGGTGCTCCAATTACACCGTGTGTCCAGTCACAATGCATTGATTATGCAGCCGTCTTTTTGCCCACAACAACACAATCATGACTCCCCACTCGCCCCACCTGCAAGCTTTGGCTTTCTGCGACTTTCCCAAAATGAAATTCAAGTTGAGGGTTTGCAGATGTTCTTGACATGCTCAGAGAACAGGACTTCCAGGGAGCGCTCCAAGTGAGGCAGGAGCACAGGAAGCAGTGTATCACTTCACAAATAGTGACTTCCAAGGACATCAAGGTCATATTTAAATCAGACATTCTTTTTTGCTTTTTTAAAACATGTTCACTGACCTTTTGGATTTGGACCTCGCTTGACTTTAATATATTTGTAAATTAAAAAAAAAAAAATGGAAGTGACGAGCATCAGTGATTCACCCACAATTAATTAGCAACAGTTTTATCTAGTTACGATTTGTTATTACCAGTCAAAACTTATTGTTTTTGTTAAAAAAATAAGTGAACACAAATAATGCAGCACTAAAACAAGTTTTAAACAACAGAAGGACATAAGAGTGTAAGTAAAAACAGAAGCTACACGAGAATATTAACTTTCTTTACCGACCTTCACAAATTATTGCTCTTAAATTTTGGTTCATGCATTAATTTGGTTGTTCTTGTCGATGTAGTTTTTAAATTTGCACAGAACCACGCTAGTTGTTCCCCCCCCACTTTCGATCTTTATGCTAAACTAAGCAAACTGCCTCCAACATCATAAAATACCACAGAGACATGAGAGTTTTATCTTCTCCTCTGACTCTTGGTAAGGTAGAAAAAATTGCTGAAACTGCTTATTTTCTGTTATTTTATTTATTATTTTGCAATTAACACCAAATACTAAATGAATGAGAGAACAGAAGAGCTGAGCGTTGGTTTCATTATTTCTCTCCTTTTGCCATTCTCCTTGTTGATGAGCTGAAAACGCAGTTGAAGCAGCGAAGTGAGAGAGAAAGAGAGAGACGGAGACGGAGATGTGGAGAGACAGGGAGCATATGACGGGAAAAATGTCCATAAAAGTTCCTGTAAATCAAAGCATTAGCACGTTCAAATAAATACAGACGGTATGACGAGGGATGACTAGAAGTGGCCTATGATGAGTCCCATTCATCACACACCCACACACACACACACACACACATTATTCCATTCCACCCTTTGCATCAACAAACATGGACCCAGATTTAGAACCACAGAAAAATGCCAGCAATGAAACAATGTTATGAGAACAACCACACCGCCAAGTAACTTACTGCTTTTCTCGAATGCTCCCTGTGTGTGTGTGTGTGTGTGTGAGAGAGAGAGGGAGAGAGAGAAGGACAGAGTGCAAGGGAATGTGCAATCATGCGCACTTTCTCAAACAAGCAAAGGGAACTGACGCTGAAAACGCAAAAGTCTCTGCTCAGCCTCAAAACTGAGAGCAATAAGCCGGGCCACAAACAGCCTGCTCTGTGTACATTTCCTCACTGCTCACATTCACTGACCGCTGAATAATTTGAAGACACTCCTGGGAGTAACCCATTAAAAATGAAATGACCGTCAGAGTTCAAGTGCAACCCAGTTTTAACTGCCTATTTGTCTGGTAAGTCGAGATGCAATTTGAGATGCACTTAGGCTGTGGAAAAAGTCATTATCTTTACATTTAGTTTAGTTTTAGCCGTCGTTGGGACAACAGCCCGTTCCCTTCCTCCAATCTGCTGTTATTCATATTACTATTGAATTTATGAATCTGAAATGCAATTTTCCTGTGGTTTTAAGGCTATTGGCACCTTCAACCACTTGGACAGTCACATTGGGTGGAAAAAACATGCATGGGAGTGTGTGAGAGAGCGAGTGGTATCGTACACAAGGGTATCGTTACACAGAGCTATTATCTGCTGCCACTGTAACACACACATACACACACCAGAACAGCTGCCTTTACAATAAAGTCAAGAAATGACTAACAATTATCCTGAGAAAAGTCATATTTTCAGGGAGGTAAAGCAGCAAACTGTGATCTGGTCTGATTTTAAGGGGAAAACAACTTAATCATTGCTGTAAATTAACCCTGGCAAAGCCTTTAAAGCCTCGCAGCATGGACACTGTTTGTTTTCACTATGTTCCCTGCATAGGAATAAATTTCTAAAATTACACATTTGGTTTATTTCTGCCCTAAACCACAAATTCCAAAGCCGCATTCTTGTGGCATTGGGTAGTTATGTTTTTTATTTGTTAGAATCTAATGCTGTCGTTAAATGCTGCCGTCTCATTACACAAAATGAGAAATCAAACTGATCTACAGCAGCGCGTCGAAACCAGTTGAAAATGACAGAAAGTGGCCAACAGCACGCCAAGAGTGACTGACTGTGAGCAGCGCTGCAGAAATCCATGTATCATGTAACTTGGAAACTCAGGACGAATGCAGAGCGGTTGTTTTTAAAGCAGGTGAAATGATGAATTCCAATGTTATGACTGGACACTAAACATGAAATTACAGCAGGCAGAGGGTAAGATTAGCTAACAACGAAGATATTCAGATTGCTGCACTTCATTTATAGCAACAGTGACAGAAACAGTTGTGTCAACAGTGATAAAAGAGAGTCTGAGAAAGAATCTTACTTTGTCACCTCCGGACAGCTGAGTGATCACAGCATGAAATGGAGATCACACCGAACATACAGGGTTTAAGAATGTATTTGGTTAGCCAACAAGCAGCTATGAAGCAACATACAGGTTCTGCATTTAATGGTTTTTCAGTAAAAGCACAGACATGTTAACAGCACAACTTAATTAAGAATGGAAAACAAAAGCAGTCATTGCTGTATGTAGAATGGTGACGTTCAGATAAATTATGGATTATATTGTTATTAATAATAATAATGATAATAACAATAATAGTCCTCTTCCTCTCTACCACTGACTGAACAGACTAGATGCAGAAAGGTGTGCTGCAGCCTTCCTTGTAAAATTGTGAGAGTTATGATATTGAACTTTTAAAAAGGAGGAAGTTGGGGAGGAGGGGGAGATTTGCAGATCTAAAGAGGCTGGTGTAGCAGTGCTGTGGCAAGCATAGAGCAGGCAAAAATGAATGAACGCTTTCACAGTTTTAAAGCACCCTAAGTGGGTGGACTGGACTTAAATAGTAAACAATTGGACAGAAAAGCTCTGATTCAGACAGGACATATTTATTTCAGAGTGACATCCATTTTGTGTTCAGCAGTCAGTCTGTTCAAGTGATGCTCTGAAACAAACTGAGCAAGCATGACAAACACAGTCCCCAAGATCACAAAAGCCCAAAAGGGAGTAGAAGAGCAGTCTCCTTGAAATTAAATGGAATTTAATGAAACTAGCCTGTGTGTAGCGACAAGCATGTCGTAGTTCCTTTGAATTCATGCGAGCAGCACAACCTTTTCATCTGAATGCATAGAATCATCAGCATGCTGAACACAAACAGATGAACATCTGGCAAGACACTATTATAGTGACTTGATACAAAAGAAATATGCTATTATATGTAAAATATGAGATATATGGGGTCAAGAATGATGCATTGCCTGTGAATTCATGCAGGCATGCACAACCTTCACGTCTGGATGCAGGGGATTAGTGGGATGGTGAATGCAAATAGGCAGACATCCGGCAAGGCACTGTTACAGTGACTAGTAAGGAAATATACTATGTGAGATATGAGACTATGAGTGGCATCAAGCATGATGCATTTCCTTTGAATTTGTGCAAGCATGCACAACCTTCATGAACTGACATGAAACAGTGCCCCATACATATGTAGTTATCACAGATTAAGTGTAATATGAACTATTAATGGCATTTGAGCAATATTTGAAGGCATGCAGGCAGAGGAAATGTTCATACACAGCAGAGGATGAAAGGAAGGAATAGGTTGTGCTCTTAGGGGAGAGAGAGCATGGGGTTGGCATGGTATGTGGAGGCAGCAAACCAAGGCCTGGACATGGCTTTCCTAGAGTCCATGTTGAACAGAGGCTCATCTCTGGTCATTGGTTAACCTTTCCAGGCACCGAATCATAGAAGAGAAAGAACAGAAAGCATATGGGCACTGGCAATGAAGATAGGAGCACATTTATAGTGCTAGCAATCAGTTTTGAAAGTCTAAGGTTAATGGACTGCTTACATCTGCAAAATGTTAGTTGTTTAAAAAGACCCCCAACACTTGCTAAGGCAGTAGCATCAGATAAGAACCTTGAGGTGACCAATGATTACAGTGTGTCATTATAGAAGAAGGTTATGCTTTTCAGTGCCTGTGTAACGATGATCCACTGTGAATCTGATCGTGAGTCTTCATGTTAAGATGACAAGAAACTTATTCACAATTTAGAAAGGTTGAGAAGTCTGGACATAAAAGAGCTGCCTGAGAAATGATTAATGTTGCATGGTTAAGGTGTCCTAACAAAGACCATATGATCATACTTCATCATAGAGTGAGGTGATATAGCATCTGCAGAACTTCTCAAAATAGATCTAACTTGTCCTGGGACACATGCTCATTTGCTGGAATCTAGAGATAAAGTCACGTTGGTGATAACATAATGCGTTTAAAACAAGAACTGCTGTGCCAAAGTGATCTCGAGTAAAGAAATATGATTGGAAGTACGAACTCCCTAACAAGTGTAAGAATTGTGTTTGAGGGCCGCCGTATAGCTCACTGAGTTAAGGCATTAACACATGGGCACAGGTCACCAGTTTGAGACACCCTTTGCTGCATGTCTCTCTCCTCTCTACCCCTTTCACTTTGTCTATCAATAAAACGTCAACCCCCCCAAACAAAAAAAAATGTGTTTGAGTCCCTATAGAGTTATAAAGTTGTGAATTTACTTTAGTAAAAGTAATGGTTTAAGCCTCTTAAACATATGTAATACTACTTTGCCTGACCATAATACTTGGTAAGGCTGAGACCTTATGGTGTTTTTAATTATGGACATTAATTATGGGCATTAACCCACCTAGTTTAATACTATTGCTAAGATACCAAGGCATTATTAAAAGTGGAAATTAATTCCATTTTACATATGGAGATTAGCCTCAATTTGATATAATGGCTCATAACCATCGATGCAATAGGGTCATACCCCTATATTTAAAGTGGTCAGGTTAATCTCTGAAATCAACAAGTCAACAACCAGTCTGACTGCAAACAAAATGTGGTTTCTGTTTTCACTAAACTCCAAACGGATGCCACTGTGAGTGTGCGGAAGCATTATTAGAAGCATCTATGAAGTCTGCTTCCCATAACTGGGCACCTGTACCATCCATCCATTATCTATACATCGCGTTATCCTCTGTAGGGTTGTGGAGTGTCTGGAGCCTATCCAAGCTGACAGGTAACAGTCTATCACAGGGCCGACACAGAGACAAGCAAGGTGCACTCACATTCACACTAACTGACGGTTTACAATCACTAATAACCTAAGCACATCTTTAGACTGTGGGAGGAAGCCAGAGCACCCAAAAAAAAACATGCAGGCACAGAGAGAACATACAAACTCCACACAGAAAGACCCTAAACCCCTCGTAAAAAGGCCCAAGGACCTTTGAGCTGTGAGGCGAAAGTGCTAGCCATTGCACCAATTAGCACAAGGCATGATCTGTGGTTGCGTAGTTGAAGACAGACGATACAGATCAGGGCTTCAGACTTATTTTTTCCACTGGTAGCACCCCCACCTTGCACTTCAATTTCTGAACATCTGTTTATCAGTAGACACCAAATTTACCAATGTTCCCTAAATGCCTGCTGTGGCAGCGGTGTGCTGAAAGAAGTGTGTGACCAAAAATTACTTTTAAAATTGTCTGAAACTACCAAAGGACCTGTCTTTCCCTACCAACCGCCTTTATCTTTGGAACACACGACAGCTGAAGAGCTTGTTAACAGAGCCACTGAAATTATAAAAGTACTACTTTTCAACACTGTATGAAAACAGCTTCATGATTTACTTGCACAGATGCGACCCCTTTGAAATTTTAGCTCTCAAAAATAAAAATCTGGTTACAGTATGGAGTCCTGGGTGCAACTGCTGGTGCATTAAGCCTCTGGTCATGAGGAGCCAATAAGCCAATGATCACCTTTACTGTGCCAGACTAATTATAGTTTCATCTATGAATTTCAAAGCTACCTTAAACACAGACAGTGTAATATTTAAGATGGCTTTGAATCATGATCTTGACTATAACTGATATTTCAACACAACCACCAAGACTTTTCCTCCACAGCCTGATTCAGTTGAACTAAAAAGAATTTACTTAGACTGATATCATTACCTGCCAGCATGAAGAGAAGGGCCACGCCAGCAGAGGGCGCTGGAGCTTCAGGAGTCACTGTCGATCCGCTGCGACGTCACTATGGTGGGCGGAGACAGAAGACTTGAACCCGGAAGTTGTACGACAGGTAATAGGAGCTGAAGAAACTTGGATTTCGGGATTTTAATCAGAGTTTATGGTGTTTAGATGGACGCCAGGAGGAGACATGATGAGAGGAAGTGGATAAGAGGAGCTGGAGCAGGATTTAGATGGTTAGATCTCGGATATTCCCGGAGGAGCTAGTACCGGCGGACCGACGGGATGGGCGGAGCTGGAGCGACCGACGTTTTCTGATGTGGATTTGAAGTTATGAACTGAAGTAGTCGAAACAAATCAAAAGTTGGAAGGTTGAATTTGACTGCTAGAAGCTCTTGTTGGATTTTTAAAATTGCCTGAAGAGGATGAAAGGGATTTTCAGTTGTAACGGCGCTGGAGATTTACGTCATCAACATCTGATTTGGTTTTAACGCTGTGATCCTACTTTAAAGACGGATCAGCCAGGACATGATCACAGTCAGAAGGTAAGAAGAAATCTCCAGACATGAGAGATCTCCTGTTCAGAGGTCTGCGATGGTTTGCTGATCTGGAGAGGCTGATGCAGCACCGTGGATCAAGCAGAATGAATGAACCCTGCCTCGGTTATAAAGCGGGCTAAGTGGGTGGGCTGTACTTAAGTAGTAAATGATTGGACAGAAAAGGGTCTTGTGACTCCCTGCCTGAATGAACTAAGGCAAACCTCCATTATTTTACAAGCAAATTCATTGTTACTGTTTAAGTAGATAGTAAAATAGCCCCGATGGTCCTTAAAGTTAAGTTCCAGTACTTATATATAACAAAAGACATTCATTAGCATCATTAATCAGTCTTTGTTTGACCTACTTTTGCATTTTTAATATGAAGAAATGCTTTATTTGTCTCCACACATTCAAAATAACATGTATAATAATATCTATTCCCTCCTTTTGTAGTGTTCCCTCTTACATGATTAATAAAACAGGCCAGTCTGTCCTCTTTATTTATGAGTATTCTCATTATCAGGTGCTCTGTTAAAGAAAATGTAAACGGCAGAGTCATTAAGTTGAAAAAAATCCAAACATATAGACCTCGACACGACCCCGAACATTTCCTCCTCTGGATTTCAGGAAGAAAGAGCAAACTTCTGTCGCCTCAAAGGCCTCTTTGTCCCAGAAAGTTTGTCTTTATTGTTCTAAGTTCTACTTTTACACGTCTGCAGCGGTTCAGCAGAGAGCGAGGAGTTGTCCTTAGAAGGGCAGAAAGGATGTGACACTTGGTTCTTCAAGTGAAGTTGTGGGAACTGTGTCACTTAGGAATGTTGGTTCTTCATAGCAAAGTGCCACTACTGTAGACACACACACACACACGCCGATCCCGTTCCTAAATCATCCACAGTATCACCGATCACATCTTTAAGAACAGAGCTCTGAGGACATAATTTTGCCAGGTGCAGGAAGAAAATCCTGCCAAGACAGTGAATAGTGAAGAGAGAAATGGGAAAATAAACCACAATCATTTTAAACATTATTATCAGGTCTGTTGACTTTCTGTGAGCCAACGGGGTAAATAGACAATCCTTGATCCAGACTGTGAAGGTATGTCTAACTGGAAATGCATCAGACTGCTCTCATGTCTAGTTTATACACAGAAGACCGTCACATATGGTCCTCAGACCTGTAAAAGGTGACTAAGGCTGCATTCGAGGGCGTGTGCGGCTCATATTTTCTCTTGTCCTCAGGTGTATGTGTTCATGTGTGTGTCTGTGCACAGCTGCAGACCTGTACTTTTGAGAAAATCCACTCCAAAGAGCCTCAGAGCTAATCATTCATCCATGCGTTTCTTTGCAAACACTGCTGGGCTTTAGGTTTCCACCACACAGTATGAGCCAGAGATGTTAATCAGGGAACAAGACAGGGATCTGCGCAGTGTCTGATCTGGACCACTCTGCTGTGTTTACACAGAGTTTTTTATTACAGGCCAGAGGAGGAGGAAGCAAAAAGTCTTTATCGCATTAATAATATCCTCGTCAGATTTCTACAGGACAGGGAGTGATGGGGAAAACAGATCCAGAGACGAGAGAGAGAGAGAGAGAGAGAGCGAGGTGGGACAGAAAAAACAACAAAAAGAGGCTATCTTGTATTTGTTGGCCAGGTTACACAAGAAACAAGTGAGTTTGTGCAAACTGTGGTTTGGCATTGTGTAAAAGAAAATCTGTTTTGAAAGGCCACACTCAAAGGCAGAGTGAAAAACCTGTCAGCAAAGAGACGGAGATAAGAAAGTGTACTTTAGGACAGCCTCTCCTTTAAGGGATGAATGTTGTTGCATTCAGTTATATTGGCAAAAGTGATGTTTAATTGTGTGTTTAACTGTTGCACCTGTTGCTCATCTAATTACATGTTTTATTCTACAGTCCCATAATTTCTTGTTGTCCCCTTTTTTTGTTTTCCTTTACTCTTTGGGCGTAGGCGAGGGTCATTTCTGGCCATTTAGCATCGTAACCCTTCAGTTTATTATCACGTCTGTCATCACCTGTCTGTACATTTTAGAGGACTGTCACTCACAAAGATGTCTGAGCCAATCTGTTCACATGGAAAAGAGTGTTATGTTCATTTTTACGTGCAGAGTTGATATTTGGCACGTGGATCTTGTCACTCTCCATAAGGAAACCATGACTGGAATGCAAGGAAGCAAGCTTATTTATATAGCACCTTATCGTACACAGAGGTTATTCAAAGTGCTTCACAGGCAAATGGGAAAAAATTATAACAATAATAAAGAAGAATTAAATTATGTTAATTAATTAAAGCAGTACAGACTAGTTAAATACTCTCCACACAGATTTATAGAATAATTAACCCCGATTAAGTAAAACAGCTAAAAAAGACAAGAGATTAGAAAAATAAGAGCATTTAAGAGGTAACTTATAGTACAAAAATAGAAAATAAATTCATTGAATAAATGAACAAAATGAAGTGGATAAAGTGAAGACAAGTTTAGTAAAAGTACAGGCAGTTTAGACCAGACTTTATAATAACACTGGTTACTTAAAAGCTGTGGAAAAAGAACTGTTTTAGTTAGAAATGGCTACAATTGGGCAGAATAAAATCTGAATAAAATTAATAAAGTAAGGTCAGAGATAATATTTATTGTTGGGTCGTACTGTGTCAACTCAGTGAGAGGAAATGTAAATGTGCTTTATTTATACAGCCCTTTACAACCACCCACGGGTGAACCAAAGTGCTTTACAACAGATAATAAATAAAAACAATAAAAACCAATAAGTAAAAAAAATAACAAGAATAAATAAAATAAAATAGAATAAAGGTGTCACCAAGCTACTGGGTATTAAAAGCCATCCTAAATAAATACAAGTAGAGGAGGTCAGTTGCATGACAATCTCAGAATCTCTTGAAACTTCGTAGGAATGATCTTTGGCGTCGCCTAATTTTTCACCCAGTGGAAATCTTCAATAAATCATTTGAGGGTTGGAAATTTAGCAAGATGCCACTTTCAAATGTCCATGTCTCTTGAAGTACATGTCCCAGAGTCTTCAGGAGACGTTCAGAAGTGTGTGGTGAATGGAGAGAACGCAACAAATTCTGGCAATCAAGACTAAATGTTTTGCTTAAGATCTCTCAAAATCGGGATTAGCTCAAAAATCACAAATTCAATAGATATTCAAAAAATGAGGAAGAATATATCTCTAATACATAGGATCTATTTGATCCATTTTATTGTGAGAATACTATCTGAATGACATTACTAATAATTAGAAAGCTTTCATATGTTAGTTGAAATGGGAGTTACGGCCAATCAAAGTTGACACAGGTAAAAAAAGCAATTCATTTCCAAATGGCCAGATGGACGTCTTGAATCATGGGTAGGCTGATGAAATTTGGGATAGTAAGAGATGGAAGTATCATCTAGTAGTATGCCAAGTTTTAATATCCTTCCATGATGCCTTCATGCTAAAATCATTCAGCTCCTGACCCTACATATGCATCCATTTGTTGTTGGGGTGTGAACAAGATGTTTTATACTCACATTAATTGTTTAATTTATGTTCATACTGATCATGCTCAAATGGATACATATGTGAATTAAACAGCACTCATATGAACAGTGTAATCCATGCACACATTAGTCACATTGATAAATTAAGTGGGACTAGGACATGAACTTCAAGAGATGCGGACGTCTGAAAGTGGCATCTTGTTCAGTTTCCAACTCGCAAGAGACTTATTGAAGATTTCCATTGAGTGGAAAAATTATTAAAATGTTAGAATTTCAGCAAAAACAAAATGGGCAGATGTCAGTTTCAGATGCCAAAGATCATTCCAACGAGGTTTCAAGAGGTTCTGAGATGGTCAAGCAAACACCTTCGATGAGTTGACCCTGTTACACTGTCAGTACTGTGGTTGGCAGTGACTTAACGCCTTTTAACCTTGTCTGGTCTCAACTCTGGCCACCACTAACTCACCCATCCCTGCAGATCTTAGACCTTCCAGGCTTGTACTCAGTGAACATGTCCCTGATATATTTTAGTCCAGGACCTTAATGGTGCAATCATAAGGGTGTTTGCCATGTAAAGGTAGTAGGAAGTTGAAAAGATTCCATTTAAAAAGCTGTTAGCTTTAAGTTACAGCAAACAAAGCAAACGCTCCACATTTCGCCTTGGGGGGCCGCGGTTCAGACGGCATTCAATGTTCTGATGAGCACTTTGTTTGAACCAAACTGATGTCTCCAGTCAAGTACAGCCTGCATCTCACAAAGTGGATATTTCACCCTTGTTCTGAGTAAACAGGAGAAATGCTTTAGAGAGATCATGGGAGACAGCTGAGAGATAAATAACTTGGCACGGTTTATCCTCAACTCGCTTGTGTGTCTTAGTCAGGCTACAGGTGTTCCCACTGGGCTCAGATAAACACCCAGCAATCCGTTTTACACAAGCCCTGTGTTAAAACCTCCCTCCCTTCATACCGCTTGCTTCGTCTCCTGCCTCCCCTCTGAGTCCCACGTCAAGCCTTTGCAATGCCTCCCCGGGTCCAATCCTCCCGTTTCCTCGCCGTCGACAAAACGGGGAAACTCTGCTGCTGACCTCAAGATTCCTCGAGGAGGAGCTGGGCGAGTGTGTGGGCGTGTGACCTCACAGCAGGCCCCTTCAACTCTCACTGTAATGTCTCGCCTACAGCAAGGTGAGCAACACACACACACACACATTCCAGCGATCAAACACACACATGCATGTATGAACAGCAGTGACCAGCCAAGGAGGCCTGCCAGCACCAGTAGACTTCAGTTCACGTCCCAAGGCGGCGCCAGATGTGAAAGACAGAAATGCGTGTTGGTCAGAACATTACAGCTGCTAATAGTAGAGCTACTGTTACTGAGGGGCAGGAGGGTTGTGGTGGAGCGTGTCAGGGTGAATGATGGATCCTTAAACAGCTCACCTCTTCCTAACCGCACTGACACACCTGATGAAGCTGTCGGGCGTCTGAAGGCCGACCTGCAGGTCTCGTGTGTCCTGCACCGCTGCTGTTCAGCAAAGGCAGAGCGAAAACACCGGTAATATCCTTCAGCTGCAGCTTCTACAGTGTGATGCAACTTTTAACAGGCAGCAAACTCTCTGGGTCAGCAGGCCTTGGGTATTGATCTGGAGCTGCCTATAAGACCGGGGCTTACACAACAGATTTTGAAATCAGGTTGCATCACACACATAAGGAGAGACTTTACTGACATCCTTCTCACTACACTGTAAAAAATGGAAAAAAGTTTTTAGCTTTAATTTTTTAAAACTTACCATTATTTTACTGATTTTTCCTGTTTTGTAAATTACAGATAATAACTATTAAAATCACAGAAAAAAGTATTTATTTATGTGTCAATCCTAGAAAACAGGCCAAAACTGTAAACAATGTCCACACCAGAAATCAGTATTTTTCCAATTTTTTACAATTTGATCTTTCACAACTTTGACCGTTAACTTACATTATAATCATCATTGGGCGGCTGTGGCTCAGGTTATGGAGCGGGTTGTCCACTGATCTCAAGGTTGGTGGTTCGATCCCCGGCCCCTCCACATGCCGAAGTGTCCTTGGGCAACACAACGAACCCGAAGTTGCTCCCAATGGCAGGCTAGCGTTTTGTATGGCAGCTCTGTCGCCATTGGTGTGTGACTGTGTGAAGGCGAAACACATTGTAAAGCGCTTTGACGACTACTAAGGTGGAAAAAGACGCCGTATAAGTGCAGACCATTTACTATCATAATTATTTTACAGATATTGGCCATTATTTGAAATAAAAAGTATGAAGTGCACATTAAGGATTGAAAACTATATTTTACAGATTTTTGTTTATATGTTGAATTACAGATAAAATCTAATGAAATCACATAAGAAAATATTAATTTACATAGGACTGTTTAAAAACACAGGCCAAAACTGTACATAATGTCCACATGAACTATCTGTATTTTTACAAAAAATATTTAATTTTTTTTTTATAAAGTGTGACTATAAACACTGTTAAACTGTAATGAAATTAGCTTAAAATATAATTATTTACAGATATTTTTTGCAATTTTTGACTGTTCTAGTATTCATCCATACATTTTTGTGGCACCCTTTGGCCAGATTTTCACAGTAATGTTTTTTAACAGATTTTTTTACAGTGTAATCATACACATACACACTGCAAGATTTGAAAATAATGGCACATAACACACCACAGGATATTTATACAAGCTTGGCGCTGAGTGTGGATGAGAACATGGCTGAGAGAAAGGTTTAGCAAGAGCCGGGTATGAGATTTTGATTATCAGTTTTAAATATCTAAAGCTAACATTAGCCTCAAGGGCTACAATGTTTAGTGTTGCTGGCAGCAGTGTCTGCTGCTCTAAGTAGCAGCGTGATATTCGTAATCATCTTATATATGTAAAAACGTGTTTGATACTATCAGTGTGGCCCCGGCGAGTCTGCAAACAGCTCGAGGGACTGGATCCTTAAACCCCTCACATTAACAAATAATTATAAACCATTGACCCAGACCAGATTTCTCCTCTGATTGTCAGGGGGATTGAAATGATGGTAAATCAGCTCACAACTCGTGCAGCGTGCGTCCAGCTTTAAGGTCAGCAGCTTCCTCTGTGGAGGAAAATGGTGAAATATGATCGAGAGCTCCAGAACAGCTATAGCGTGGACGCTGTGGTGAGAGAATTTTGTCAACTGCTGTTTCCAGGGTCGAGAATGACCTTTCAATCTGAAAAATACTTTGTGGTCTTTTACAAGCATGCTGAAAACACATTAGCAGCTTATTTCTGATCGCTGTAGTAACAGATACTCTCTGGACTCAGTCGTTTTAATTAATGTTCACGGCTTGCCAGCACGTCTTTATTTTGTGACTGCCCTGAACGGTGCATATTAGCAGGAAGAAAACCATAACATTCCCTCTGCTGCTAAGCTCTACAGACTTCTGGAGAGCTGATGTTAATAAAAAAGACAAATTAAAGGTCCCATATGGTGCAAATCCATTTTGATTGGTTGTTTAATACTTGGTGATGTAATGCAAAAGCTGTTATGAAGATGTTTACTTCTATCCCCCAACAACAAGCCAATAAGTATTTTACTCAGTTGCTCTGCACCAACGAAGGAAACAACTTGTCTAGCTCAAATTTTGTGTAATTCTTCCCCCTCAGGTGAGCAGTTTGGAGTGAGCAGCTGCTTCACGGTCCACCAGGTTCTTTTTTTTTGTTTCTACAGCTGCTTTTGGTAACTCTTCAGAGTCTTGGCTATGATCAGAACAAACCAAATGCTCTGCTGTTGCCTGCAAGAGGGAACACAAGAGTCTTCATGCACTCCCAGCATATGAGGAAATCAACCCCCATTGTGCTTCAGTGCAACTTTAACTGTCAGTGTTTCCATCAGTTTTCTTCTCTCCTGCTCTCTGTGCTCACATATACTGTATTTTAATACAGCTGCATTCCCTTTAAAGCTTTTCTCATTTACGCATTTTTCAATTTATATTGTCAGTCAATGAAATGAATACAAAACAGTGACTAAAACACAGCTCAATAAGACTAGATGTTAACCGGCAGTCGCTTCAGAACCATTTCCAAGCTGCCGCTCTGCTCCAGTGAAATACAGATTTTATAACTGCAGCGTTGTCTGACAAACTCATCATACACATGAGTTCAAAACAATGGCTGTGCTGTGAATTCCCAATATTTCCATTTAAATATTCACTCAGAGAGAAAGTTGAAAATGATTGAAAGTCCTGGTCTCACAGTCACTCAACGTCTGTGTGAGGTGCTGGGCAGATAACTGGTTTTGTCATGGGATCAATAGGTTTCATCTTATATGCAATCAATGGATGCAAGCAGAGAATGAATATTTGCAGCAGTTTCTCATGTTTTGTAAAGGTGCTGGTGAATATCTGTGAAAACATTGGTGTCTACACATACTTGTCTTCAGCTGGTGCACAGATGAGGTTAAAAAAAGTCATTATCTTGCATTAAATAAATCACACTGAGAGAGGTGTAGATGTGTAAACGAAGAGAATCAGGCTAGTTGTTCAAGCAGTTTGTGAAAAAGAGGCTGCAACTGGATATCGGTGGACTTTCAGGAACAAGCTGCAAGGCGACACTGTGCTACAACTGTGGCTGAAATGACGGCGAACCCGAAACTCTCCTCTGTGACAGCCGCCCGGCTTGTTTAGCAGCCCTCTGCCAGAAGTTTTATGGAGTTTGTGGGTCATTGCTTTGTGAACTATGGACGGACATGAATCTCCTGTCTGCTGTTGCAGCTTAGATCAGCGCTGTGTCAGGATCTGTGTGAAGGTTGGTTGAGACGCTGAGTTATGGCTCTGGAGAACTGTTCTCCTGCAGGCAGAATTTTATGGGGTCACCAACTGTGCAGTGGTACTCAGCATACCTGGACACACACTCACACACATACAGATGTGTCTAACCTGAAGGCATTTGGGGCTCCTTCAGTGATTCGAACCAGATGATTAACAGGCTAATTATCATGCCCTTTCTCCCCACTAAGACACACACAAACACTCACACACACTCTCCATCACCCTCTGTTTGACCCCCTCTGTTCGGCTCGCATCCTCCTACTTTCTCCTGCTTTTCACCCACTCAGCTCTTCTGCACACAGCACCCCCCACGCCCTCCCGCACACACCCTCGTCCTGCCCTTTTCTCCTAATCCGCACTTACATTCCTCAGCTTAGAATATAGAGCTAATTAGCTCATTTCAAACCGGAGCAAGAGCCGCATAGCTCGCTTCAAAATCTGCGGCACCAGTCGTTCATTAGGTTCACATTGCCGGGGTAATGTGCAGAATCCCGGCTAACAAAAAGCATGTTAAAGGAATCATGGCTGATGACTATTGGCAAGAGCGGCCGTGGCTGGATGACAGCGCTTCACAGTGACATGGAAAAACAGTACTGGAGGGGTTTCCCTCCACACAACTGCTGTCAACTAAGCTCAGAGACAGACCGAGAAAATGATGTGAAAAAGAGAGAAAAGGGGGGAGAAAGTTTGCGACTGGGTCAGCTCTGTACACCCTTGTCACATGTCATTAGTGTACCACTTTCCCCACTACGGCCTTGTCGCCATGAACAGTTCGTCTGACACACAAAACAGCGAACGCACGGCTTGTTCGACCTTGGGCGGCAGAGAACACATGTCAAACACAAAGCTGACACACGACAAGTGGATGTGTGTTGCAGGTTGTCAGTTCATTGTGGCAGCTTATCGTGTCTCTCCACACTTCAGCGGATCGACGGCGCAAAAGTGAATACAGAAATGTGTGTGCCGCCTCTCCTGACACTTAATGCAGTTCGGATTCTTTTGGATTTGGAGATTCCAGTTTCTGCCAGTTCTTAGTTACATGTGCATCAGATGACAAACTCTGGACTGTGAAGCAAAGCTGGTTAAATGGACTTTGCCTGATCGGAACTAATTAAATAAATGGAGCACCAGTGATGTCAAGAAGAAGGTCCAAATGTTTTGACATAAAAAGTTATAATCCAATGAAGAAAAAGTCAATATTTTAAGAACACAAGCTCAAAACATCGAGAATTAAAGAGGAAAAAAAACTGTTTTCTCAAAATATTTTGGTTTTATTATTGAAACTCCAAATTGTCTCTCATTATGCTGGCAAAAGCCCTCCAGAAATAAATAATAAACATGGCTGAACTAAAATGAAAAAGCTGTTTCACATATGTTCAAGTGCATGTGTAGTTTTGATTACTTTGAATTGTTTTGGATATTGTTCTGTGAAGGTACGCTCGCTCGGCGACTCAACACATCTGCTTTCAATTTGATTTTCTTTGTTTCACGTCCTTTTTTCTCTCTCTTACATCTTCACCTGCGATTGCTGAACACTAAATCCCCTGTTTGCTGCATTTCTTGTCGGAAAAGTTCGCTGTAAATAAGGGCTTGATTGGCAGATTTTAAGTCAGCTTAAATATACACCTGCTGTATCTCCGAACTCAAATAAACATAAGAAACTGGTGTAGCCTGACAAGTGTGGGTGGGATAATGAGTGTGTGGATTGATGTTAACCTGCATGTTTCTGTGGAAATTAAATACGCTATGAATAAAGTCTAAAATTTTCCATGCTGCATTTTATCTCTGTCAGGGTTCTGTGACTGAATCTGGTTTCATTTACGAGATTTTTTTTTTCGTAGCCACCCTGCTGCGGAGAGTCTGTGTGCCCTGGTGGTGGTAATAGTTTCTCCCCTAAGTCACTGCATGTGTGTGTCCCTTATGGCTGTTTGTTAACAAGAGCCATTCTGACAGTCTCTGTTCCACACACACACACACACACACACACACACACGCGCGCGCGCGCACAAGCCTTACTGTGTCATCTGTCAGAGTATATAGGGCTTGTTTCAGCAATGTGGAGCCAAACATACACACTCAGTGTGAAATATGCTTGTATGTTTGTGTGAGGATGCTGTTCCCCTGTGGGTAGTTTGGTAGTGCTAAGTGGCATTTTGTATGTGTTAACTGAATCATTGTGATCATGTACTGTCTGTGTGTGGATGTAAGTATATATATATACAGTTTGCAGTCTGTGTAGGAATGTATGTTTCTATGCGTGTATGAGTGTGTACAAGCATGTCTGTCTATGTGCATTAATATACACCGATCAGCCACAACATTATGACCACTGACAGGTGAAGTGAATAACATTGATCATACACTCTCTCATGCAAATGAAAACCCCAAATGTCACTGGCCTACCCCCTGCAGGAAAATGAACCCCACCACATGGAAAAAACATCAAACAATCAGGAACATGTAGAGGAACATGACAATGGTCCAACATGTTGATTTGACCTCCAAACTTTCTACACCCCATTGTGATCAAACATCAACAGGATGCAGTGGAACAAGTTGGATTGACAGAGGCCCCACTGCACAAGCCAGAGTACCCAAAGGATCCAGTCCCAACGTCCTGGTTCCAGACCCCATAGGACACCCTGAGAGGTCCTCTGGTCCATGTCCAATGGTTCAGAGCATTTTTGAACACATAAGGGGGACAAACACAATATTAGGCACGTGGTCATAATGTTATGCCTGATCGGTGTAAATATGGTATAACTCTAAAGCACTGTTTTATTTTGTACCACTAGGGAAAATAACCCAGTGTCCACAAAATTACACGACTGTACAACTAAACTGCATTCTAAATTTTTTTTGAAGGGAATGTGCTTTCTGTTGGATTACGTTTGTTTGTAATGTCTCCCAAATGCGTTAATAACCAAGGTGTCATCTTTGCTATGTATTTTATTGCTTTACTGATGCTCTTTTCCAGCCAACCATTCATATATTAGCCCAGGAAATGGAGGCAAAGTGTCAACATGTAGTGAAAAGCTAAGATTTTTAACCTGAACCATGACATTTATCTGAACCCTAAACAAGTAATGTTGGTGCCTAACCTTACCAAAGCTTCTAACATGTCAAAGAATCTAGCAAAGTGTGATCTTTACCTAAACCAAACACATAGTTTTTGTGCCTAGACCTAACCAGACAGCAAGTGAAAACTGAAAGTAAAGAACAGCAGGAAATGAAAAATAAATGTGACACCGATGGTCCAGTGCAGGCTCCAGTTCATCTTTATCCATCCTCTTTTCTACCTCCTAGAGCAGACTTTGCAGCTCTTTCAAACTGACAAACTATTTCAAAAGCAGTTTAGTTGTATGGGAACATAATGTTGTAGACACACAGTTGTGGCAAGATGTGGTCCTGGGAGACACCTACTGTTGCAGAAAGTACCGCTAAGGCAGTTTTGAGTACTTTAGCAGCTGTTGTTTTAGGCATATTTTGTCAACATGATAGCATCACAAGCGTGCACGATACAGTCGTGAAACTTTCCAGATGTGTAGTAAAGATCAAAATGAAGGCCGAGTTCAAAGATGGGCGCAGAAACATCAGCCTGTTATCACCGACAAAGTGCCATTGTGTTCCTGAGTTATGGCCCTAAATGATGGTCAGAAAACTAAAGCTGACCTTTTGGATATAAAATGTCGTCAGTCCGTCGTTTCATCCTATCAAACATTCCTGTTAAATGTCGTCATAATTGGCATAGGGTTTATTTAGTTTTGCGTTTCATGAAGTCACGCTGACGTTGACATTTGACCACCAAAGTCTAATCAGTTTATCGCTGAGTCCAGGAGAACGTTTGTGCCAACTCTGAAGAAATCTCCTCAAGACTTTCAGCTGATTTTACATGGGATGAACAGCCCAAGAACACTTTGCCTTCGTCCACGGCTGTCACTAGGCTTAAAAATGAAGAAGTAAAGACATGATATCCCCCACACCAGACATTACCCTACCGGTGGTACCACCCAGACCACAACTGCCCACTTTTAACAGTCATCTGTAAGAGTTTTGGAAGGCTCAGAAAATGATACCATGCCAATTGGTACATCAGATTAGAAAACACTCTCTGTGTCACTCTGGAGGGCATGGACATATTTTTTTGTTTAATTTTTTGGACAGTAAGAACATAAACATGGGAATCTGTGTGTATTTCAACCACCAGGATGTCAAAACCCGTTTCTTTTAAATCTTGCTCTCACAGTGTGGACGCGATCTGAAAACCGACTGATAGCACGCTGACATGTGTGGGACACGTAAACCAAACCAGATGACAACTGTATCATAGGAACTGGCTCATAAATGTGAGTTATTCCCGCAGTCACGTTAAGTACAGTCACGTTAACCCTGATAAATCACACACATTAGGAGCAAAACACTCCAATGTCTAACGAAAACCTGCTAAAACGCACAATAAAATGAAGCTTGATGTGTAACATGATTAAAAGCCGTGCGTTTAAAAAGCAGAGTAGGGTTTCCTTCCCTGTAGGTTCCAGCCAAGCCAAATGTTGGCCGGGGGGAACGTAACGTGGTGCACCTCTCTTAGTGAAATTGACGTTGACATTTAGGGTTAATGCTGCTTGTCACTGTGATTTCTGCAAATATGGCTTCACCTCTAAGTGTTCCAGCAGCTGTTTGTCTGTACGTGTGTGTGTGTGTGTGTGTGTGTGTGTGTGTGGACCAAAACTGTCATTACAGCTACGCACTCATAGCGTCCACACCTAGCAAAGAGCCTTCCAGAGAGCGCAGAACACACACTTATCCGTGCGTAGCCATCCCAAACACAGGAGGAAACACCCATTACCCACCCAGTGACCCCCCCCGACTCCCTCCCATCGCCCCCCCACCCGCCGCCCCGCCCTTCCAGTCCAGGTCTGCGGCCGTGAGTGCTAACAGACCGCGGTGAGTCACTGTAGGCAGCAGGGAGGAGAGGTGAGGGCGTTGTGAGGGACAGCAAGGGTGAGGAGGGGCGGGAGACACTGGAAACCACCATGGGAAAAGTGAATATGAATCAGCCCTCACACACACACACACAGACCAGACCAACACACAGCCTTGACCTGCAACCATTGTGTGTGTTGCATGACAACAGGCCACCTGGCACCCGCTCGCACGCCGTCGCCCAGGTCAGTGGTCAACTCGGTGACGGCAGACATCGGAGATTGGGGCTGGCCGGATGACGACACCCAGGGAGAAACCTCATGCGCCCTCTGCCAGGAGAGGGAGTGTTTGTGTGAGAGATGATCGCATGGCTGCATTCATTATTAGGACAAACGCAGCAGATGCCAAAACACAGCATCCATAATTAACAGTGTGAAGAAAAAAGGATCTGAGTCTCTCCTTCCCTTTGTGGTGATTTTTTGTGACTGCTGGCTGGCTGGGGGTGACGGGAGTCTTCCCTTGACTCACTGATGAGCCTGTTCTGGACGAACCGGCTGCCAGCAACAAGTCTGGAAAGTAAGAACAGGGGTATTCCAGAGTTACGCTTGCACCATGGAGTGATAATTGCAACTTGGCGCACACTGGTGCTTAATAAACTTTATTTAGGTTAGGAAGTGATATCAGAATACTTACACGATGGCTCACAGGAGTTTCTTTTAGGGAGGATGTGTGTGTGTGAGGAGGTTATGGCCTCCTACACCCTTGTTTCCTACATCCTAAACACGCTCACGCAACCACACGGCTGACTCAACGGACACAAATGCCAACCCTGTCTTCTCCAGATGATGTTTATATACCGCTGTTGTTTGCTTTGCCAATTCCGTTTAGGTGTATTTGCAGCCTGATTAATGTCCACTGGCAACTCTCTTTTCCGTTAAATAACATGTTCTCGCAGCACAGAGGAGTGTTAATGAGGTGGTCGGGTTGGATGGTGGGCTGACGAGTCTCGCATCCTCCCATGTGTGATTCAAGAAATGTGAACTCTTTGGTTAAAGTTACGGAAAGGTCAGCAGGTCCTCGAAAACTAAACAATAAAATGCAGCTTATATCTGCCGTCCGCAATGACACATTGTGGTGTTTTCTGATGCAACACCAGTTTTGTCATCACATTTTTTTTTGCGTGTGACTGTTTAAAACCACCGCAAATCGCCGCTGGAAACCCAGTTCATCGGCTGTTGTCTTGCCAGAGATGACTTGAAGGACACAAAGGGTTGTCACACAACATTTAGCTGACATGTTCAGTGTCACCTTTTTTTTCAACATGGGAAATCATTACCAATATCTCCCCATTATCCAAAGAGAAATGCAATACAGGCGGAAAATTAGTGTTGTATAAACACATTTTGTGGAGAAAATGATGCACACACACCCCACAATACCCCCTGTTCATCTAACAGATTATTTATTTATTTTTTTCAGCGTCTGCCTTTGATCGAGCTGACATTTTAAAGGGGCGTGTGAAGTGTGTGTGGCTGGAGACAGAGGGCTTGTGGTGGCTGGTGTTGTTTTTATTTGGTTTGAGGTTGATGTTCACGTCGATGCTCTGCACTCAGCTAACTAGATGCAGACCTGCAGGCAGAGAAATAATTCCCATTTTCCAGGGTTGAGCAGCTGTGGGCACCGAGCCACATACTGAGAACATACTTGTACAGTGCTACACACACACACACACACACACACACACATATATCAGTCTGCTAAAATATAAGTGAGGGCATGCACAAACTGAAACAGATGAAAATATGTGCACACACACTGAGAACACCCAACAAGTTCAGAGACATCAGGCTGGAATGAGCTGCAACTGAAAATAGGGGCTTCACACACACACACACACACACATACGCACGCACACACGCACACACATTTACGATATTATTTTAGTGTGTGACATTATCAGACAACAACCACGGCTCCAGAGTTCATACAGCTGACAACCACTCATACATCACACACAAATACACAGACGTCAGTCTGACACATGACATGGTGGGACTGAAATACAACAGACAAGGTATTCTTTTAATGTTCTTTTAAAGCTGCATTCTTTATTTAATGGTGCCTTATTGCACATATTGTCTCTGGTATAACTTAACTTTTGGCAGACTGTGTGCCCGCGTGTGTGTGTGTGTGTGTGTGTGTGTGTGTGTGTGTGCGCGCATGTGTGTGTTCATGAATCTGGTCATTGTAATAGTTTCACAGCTGGCTCATTATCTGAGTTTATACACGCACACATGAAATCCTCATCAGACTCCGCCACATCAATTCATCTTAAGTATTACCTCAAATCACTCAGATCATTTTGAGGTTTGCTTGTGTGAGTGTGTGTGTGTTTGAGCGTACGTGACTGTGTGTTTCTGTCGCTGCTTCTTCTCTTTTGTTAAGCAGCCAGTGAGTCTTTCCCCACTTCGGGTCACGTCTAAAAATAAAGAAATTCTCTTCTAGCTTTGGATAGAAAAAAAACGTTGACTGACAGGAAGGACAGTTTATGTTAGTGGCACAAATTCAAGATAATACTTTTTGCTCCTGTCATATTTTCACTCACTGTGGACTCATTTTTCACCGTAACGTAAAACCGTGCACCTCTATAGAAAGACCACAACCGTGGCTGAAAGTAGAGCGAGCTCAAAAATGTGTTCTGTGCAGTTTAACAAAGTTATAAAGTCATAAATCATGAAAAAGTGAAAATAATTTATATTAATTTGAAAAACCTGGAATCAATTTGCACATTTCCCTGAATGTTATTGATACTGCAGTGAATAGCATGGCTCTACATACTCTAGATATTTTGCTGCTTGCATTTTGAATTGGTTTTGATACTAGTCTCCACTCTGCTCTGCTCTGAGAAAACACAGCCTGCAGTTCATCCCAACTTAAACCGAACAGTCCCTGAGTGTTTTTTTTAAGTGACTGTTGGTTGCAGCTAAGCATTTTCTGGGCACATTCTTTAAACGAGATGTGTAAAATAAAATGATTTTGATGAAATGTCGTGATTTTAAGCTTGGATTTTTGTAAGTTTGGCGATTTTTTTTAAAGATAACATCCCTTTCATACCCGTTGGCCAGTTTTGAGGTTCAGATGGTTAAGGAACAGATCACTTGTACTGATATTTTGCCCATATGCACCCTAAAGAAGCTTTAAAGTGAAAAAAATAAGTGATCTTTAGTAGAAAATGTGAAAAGAAAGCACATAATAGTCCCCAAATCTAAGTAAAAATATGAAATGGTTTACCCTATCGAGTGCTTGCATCCTTTCCATTTTTTTAATTTTTATTTTAAGTAATGGCATTACATTGCCATGAGGTGTTTCTCTAAGCCACCCAACATCTTGAGGATGACTAAAGCTGCTGAAAACTGCAGGGAGGAGGACGTTAGCCCACTTTCCATCACCTCCATCTCAGTCTGTCATCGCCGAGCGCTGCAGTGAAGTGCATAATGTAAAACAACTCTTGTCACTGGAACATCTCCCTGTTTCTGTTGTCAAATATTTGCCTGGTTTAAAGAAAAAAACACCCAGATTTATCACAAAATGTTCACAGACGAAGATCTGCGCTGCGTAGTCGTAATGTAAAACAGAGAAGAGCAGCCAACAAGCTGACGTCAGCACTGAGACGTCTTCTCTCTGATGCAGACAGTTCATGCGGTGGATTCTCAAGCTTCTCTGGGAAGCCATTGGAATTACCTGCATGTATCCACTATGACAGGTTGTGTTCTGCTATTTTAAACCAAAATGAGTCCTGTTTAATGGCCAGAAGATGTGACAAAGTGTCGTATCTGTTCTCAGGTTGTAATAAACGTTATGACTTTATAATTAACAAGAACATGTAAACTTTAACACAAGCCTTAATGACAAGCCTAATTATGAGCCGCCTGCGCTGAACCTTTCTGGTCGCAGTCGTCCTTTCTCTGCTGCTGCTGCTGGAAATAGCACACAAAGCGAGTTCGTGGAAATGCCACAGGCGACAGCTTATGACAAAGCTGAGACTACAAGAAGCTATTAGCAAGCTTGCCAAAGAGTCATTAGTGAGCAGCAAAGTTTTCGCTAAGTACGAACAGACAGAAGCAATCTGCCGGAGCTGTGAAGCTGTGTTCCTTTCTGTTTTGCCCCATCAAGACTGTTCCTGGAAAGCAGGGGAGAAAGATAAACTTGAGTTGATTTCTGTGGAGTCCTGAGGGAGGAATAATGTGTCTACAGGTAGTGGATGATGGCTGTGTGTGTGTGTGTGTGTGTGTGTGTGTGTGTGTGTGTGTGTGTGTGTGTGTGTGTGTGTGTGTGTGTTTCAGAGTCTTATTGGTGCCACATGTGTGAATAAAAGCTGGCGGTTTTGTCGCCAAGCGTGTGAAGCATCACATCATGGTGACACATCTCTGTGACAGCTCCCAGCGTAAACACCGCAGCTGGACTTTGACAGTGATAACTAGTGACAAGGAGAGGGAGAGGAGAAAGGAAGGAAAGGGCAGGACACTTGTAGATAGCAGCTGTAGGCCTGACTTTGTGGCTTCACAAAGCGCTTTGAGCGAGAGCCTTCTGACAATGCACTCGCACAGAGAAAAGGGCAAACTCCATGAATTTTAAATCTGCTCCCTGCATGGTCCAGAATTCAATGTCGCGCCATGTTGGAGTAAAAGCTGCAGAAAAATATGGATCCATTAAATCTTTGTCTCGGTTTTATCGTGGATGTGTTTGATTTTAGGGGGTGTTCATGTGCACATGAGCACCTGTGGCCATTTTTTCCCCCCGATGCTGCGGGCGCATCTGTCCGTCTCTTGTGTGAAACAGCCTCCATTTACTGTCCTAATAAAGAGATCGCATTCAGCTTTTACACACGCAATTCGATGGCGGCAAGAATGAGCGCGGTATCAACCCCGGCTCCAGGAAAGGTCTCTCTTTCCAGGTTATGAAGCAAGAGAGTCTCATTGTTCATCTTTACAGCTGTCAGTTAGCAGGCCTGGCTTGATGCATGCGTCAGCCCTTTCTTTAATAGGGAACACAGCCTCTCTACACAGCCATTGATTTACCTCCTCCACCCCTCGCTATCTCTACTTGCACCCAGAGGTTTGATCAGCGCGAGTTAGATAAAAAATGTGCCCCGGCTGTTTGTGCGTGCGCGTGCGTGTAATGGAAAACGAAGGCGAGCGTGAAAATCAAGAGACAACGGGAGCGTAGTGTTGTGTGTTGTTGCTTGCTCACTTACACCTCGGTGCGTTTGTGCTTCTGCATCCGTTCGGAGTGCAGCCGTAAATTGAGCAGCTGTATTGTATCCTGCGAACAAAAGAGGCCCATTTGTATAAATTTGGCTTGTAGAGGGTTTGGCTCTCCAATGCGGCCCTAGCGTGGCAGATTTGATTACACGGGTATCTGTTGCTCTGCCTCAGTGGATAAAACAGGCCTCCATCAACAGAAGAAGTCAACGTGCCCCTCAGCACTTCAAACAAAACCTCATGCGCTCGCGGCCGAGTCAGCGGTGAAAAGGTTTATCTTAAAGAACCTGCTTATGTATCGGACTTCACGTGCTTCTGTTGAGCACGTTCCGGAGTTTAACTTTTGTTTCTGCCCTTCAATCGTGTTTTTTTCTTCCTTAGTTTTCTTGGCAACTTAAATGTCACAAGAATTTTTTGCAGGTGTTCCTTTTTTCCTGCTCTTTTGATGTTTAACCGATATGTCTTTAATATAAATAACCTGTGTATTTAATGTGAAAGTCTTAGAATAATATAAGTGAGCCCAGCTGTTTATGGGTGATATATAACCTTGTAGGTTTATAAGGTTTCATGTTACATCAGAACTTAGTCGTTCACATTATTTACTTCCATTCATAAATCTGGCCTGAAGACAGACGTATTAGTAAGTATTAGTCCTACATGTGGAATTTAGTGTTTTATTTTAGTCCTATTTGGAGAAAGACAAGAAGAAAAATAATCAAATAACAATTTTTAAAAAAGCTTAGAAATATTCAAGTCTTTTTTTGCTCCTGTCATATTTTTACTCACTGTGGGCTCATTTGTCACAGCAATGTAAAGTCCTGCACCTCTATGGAAACAGAACAACCATGACTAGAAGTAGAGAGAATTCAGACATAGCTTCTGTGCAGTTCTATTGTTGTTAATCATGAAAAAAGAAATATTGAATTTCGTGGATTATTTGTTTTGCAAAAATTGGGGGGGAAGCTGTAATCAACCTTTTTCCAAGAGCCAAAGAAATGTGGCTCAAAATACTATATATATATATAATAAGGTGCAGTGCTTTAGAGTTACACCATTTTTACACCGATCAGACATAACATTATGACCACCTGCCTAATACCGTGTTGATCCCCCTTATGTGGTCAACAATGCAACAGCTAGGGCTGCCTTTTAATAATCCAACATTAGCCGATGAGAGGAGTCGAAGTTTTGATTGTTGGGTCGGCTGGTCCCTGTAGTGATTGCACAATAATGACACATGTTTAGTAGGAAGTCCAAAGTGTAGGATCATTTCAGAAGACAACCCCAAGAAGATGACGTACAAACTGATCAGGTATAACATTATGACTACTTGCCTATTATTGTGTTGGTCACCCTTATGTGCTGAAAAATGCTCTGAACCATTGGGCATGGACCAGAGGACCTCTCAGGGTGTCCTATGGGGTCTGGAACCAGGACGTTGGCACTGGATCCTTTGGGTACTCTGGCTTGTGCAGTGGGGCCTCTGTCAATCAAACTTGTTCCACTGCATCCTGTTGATGCTTGATCACAATGGGGTGTAGGAAGTTTGGAGGTCAAATCAACATGTTGGACCATTGTCATGTTCCTCTACATGTTCCTGATTGTTTGATGTTTTTTCCATGTGGTGGGGGGAATTTTCATCCAGTGACATTTGGGATTTCCATTTGCATGAGGGAGTGTGCTTGTTGTGGGACAATGTTTATTTGGGTGTCTAAGTCTCATCAACATGGATGTTAAAATCCAAGGTTTTCCATCAGATCACCACATAGTACCAATAAGATCAATGTTATTCACTTCACCTGTCAGTGGTCATGATGTTGTGACTAATCAAAGCACTTTTTCTTGCAGCATCTGTTTATTTGACATAGTTTATTTTTTCCAAATTCTTAAATATAACACAGAGAATAAGGTGATTTTCATTGATTATTGCAATTTTAAGCTCAGATTGGGTTATTTTTCTTGACTGCACATGACCCTTCACTAGTACAGAAACCATGGAAAGTTGAAAATCTGACAGTCTTTTCTATTTATGCAGTGTTTGCTTCTGTTAAATTCTGTCATTTTGTTGTTTTAAAGAAAATCCTTTCAAACCTGTTGGCAGTTTTTGCGGTTCAGAGGAATAAAAGTCTCATTAAAATGACCACATAATGAGTTCTACAGAATCACAAATGTACAAAGATGTTCCAACATAATATCTTTTCACTCAGAATGCAGGATATCAGCTGAAGTGTATACAGTAGTTGGTTTAGTGGTTTATTTCCCAGCTCACACTCCGGCCGGTGGTCCAGAACCTCCAGAAGTTGTCTCCTATGTCTCCCTCTCTGCTTTCTTAGTAAATAAAAAACATTAGGACTAAGTGGACTTAGGGAAAACATGTGTTTGTTCGCTTGTTCCACTCTCCCCATCATGTTTCCAGTTTTGCCTTTTGAAATAATGAATATGTTTTTAATCGACCAGTTTTTTTCTTCTCAACCACTCATCCCTCGATATCCCTCGCTCTATCGCTCTCGCCGTCAGGTCCAGCAGTTCCAGACTCGGTTTTCTATCTGTGGTTGAAACGCAATACCTGTCAGGAGAGTGCACTTGCTGGCCAAATGGTGGGCCCCTCCACACACACACACACACACAACACACAACACACAACACACACACAAACACATGTTGGCACACATCCATTTAAACCAGCACGGCCTAGTTCACAAGCAGGACTCTGCACATACAGGCTACAGACCCCACCTGCAACCTCTTCAGTCTAAACCTCCCACCGTTCCCCTGTTCCTCCCTGAAACCACAAGGGTCCACAATCCTCCCCCGAAAACCAAAACCTCTTGTTCTTTAAGCTCTGACTACCACCTTCCTCTTCACTTTCTGACTTTCCACAGTCTTAAGCTCAAAGAGCATTTTTTGGATGCTGATAAAAAAAAAAAAAACGGACATTAATCCACAAAAGGCCGACACAAAGGCTCTGATTTAGTGGAAAGGATTTGTAATGGTAATCTATACAACTGATGTCATTTATTGATGTGCTGAGGTCAGAAAAAGCATCGACTCCCGTGTGTGTGCATGTGTGTGCATGTGTGTGTGTGTGTGTGATTACTTTGGCTCAGTGAGACCAAGCTCCATTATCTCCACCTGTTGATCGTCACCCCTATTACACTGTAACAACAAGAAATCCTTCCATTTATTCTGGCCCACCACAGAGCTCGCATGAGTTCACAGCTGCCACACACACACTGAACTGTTATATACCAGTATATGTGTGTGTGTGTGTGTGTCAGTAAGGAAGAAACAGCGTAGTAACTGAGGCATGTCATGTTGGCTATTGTTCTTGGAAGGTGCCAATCAAATATATGGCAAACATGACTGCAGTGAGTGGATCCAAACCATCACACACACACACACACACACACACACACACACACACACACACACACACACAGTAGACCTGCAATATATTTTCAGCGTAGAGCAAAATGTGTGCGTGTGTTTGTGTGTACAGTAGATTTGCTGTCCGAAGACAGGAAGGAGTGCTCGCTGATGAGGAGATGAGATTTGGAGACGGTTTTAAATTCCTGGTTTTAAAATGACATCTTATTTACGGCCACTTAACTAAGTTGACATGATTGGAATGCATTAACGCGAACACGTGCGTGTGTGTGTGTGCGCGCGCACGCCGGCGACTGTGTTGCATCTGTGCCCGTGTGTGTATATGTGGATGTCCCCTGATTGCTTTTGGTAGCATTATTAACCTCACTGGTCAGGAGCAGTAATTGAAATGTCAAACATCATATCAGTTAGGAAGGAAGATATTCTCTCTTTCTGTCTCACACTCGTACACACACTCAGTCCCTCCTTGACTGCGCAAATTAACATTCTTCATGTACAGGACATATAACTAGCAATATTCAGATGGCCTGAATAGCAATGAGGCGACTATTCCTACATAATCCCGATCTCAGGCTCAGTAGATTGATATGTAAATGAAGGTAAATGAATCCCATCCCAGAAACCTGACCTCACCTGGCCGCTCTTTGCCGCCGCTGCCGCCGTCAATCAGCTGCCTCATCAGCAGCAGCAGCAGCAGCAGCAGCAGCAGCAGCAGCACAGGAGCGATAACTCCGTGAATGCATCCCCGTGGAGTCGGGCCTGAAACCTGCATCTATCATTATCGTGCTCTGATACTGCCATTACAGTATCTTTTCCCCTTTGCGGCTTCCCCTTCTGTCCTCTCATCTGAGGAAAGAATGCAAAAATCTCTTTCCATTCAGGGCGAGAGAGGAAAACGGGGGTTTTTCTCACAGGGTGTGGAGCTGGAAGACAGCACCTTCACAAACCAGCGCTGAGTATTGTGTTCTGACTGCGGTCGGGGCTATCATGAAAAGTAATCTCGCTGAGAGTGTGGCGAATCAGTGGAAAATTACACTTCCTATTGTGCCGGATTCTGTGGAAATCTTTGATTAGAGATTCTTCTTCTTCTCACATATGACTGCTCTTATCGTACAAGCGACAGAGGATTTGAGAAGATTGTCTCTGCATTCTAGCAAATGTCAGTCTGCTATCAGCATTACTGGCAGGTAAAGATCAACTATAAGATGTTCAGACCAGCATCGCTCATGGCTGGATCACCGTGAATTTCAATCCAGTGCTGAAAGCGGCTCAACTTTGAAGTCTCCTTATTGTGTTGACTGAGTTTAAGTTCCAGACCCGTTTCCAGTCGTTAAATGTCAAATTATGTGCTCTTTATGGATTTCAAACTATGAAAAAGATGACTTTTTCCGCCTACACGTGTATACGTTCGGGCGGTTTCACACTTAAAACCCTTCTTCATCTCTTCTTTCTCGTAAATACAAAACTGACAGCTGAGTTGGCTTTGCAGAGTCGAGATACTGAGAGGTACTGCAAAAGAAATATAGAAAAAAAGGCTCCCTAATCTCATCTCACTGCATTATCCAAACAAACAAGTGCACTTCCGTGTATATTACTGTGTAAAGCGACCGTTGTAAATCTTTGTGCAATTGTCATGTAAAATCTTTGCTGTGATAACTTTACAGAGCTGTAAAATCCATCCCTATACAGCAGCATTATAAATCACCAGGCAGTGTTTTGGTAAGCTTAAAAACTCATGAATGTATTAGTTTAACAGGATTTCCTGGATTGTATTTCACCTTCTCGCTGCCATGTGCTACTGTCAGTGTGGACGCCTCGGAAAACACTGCGAGAAAGCACCGTTTTTGTGGGCTGATTTAACGCTGCAACATGAGCAAATTCCGGTTAATTGTTGATTACTTTGGGAGAAATTCTTATTTCCTTAGATGCTGAGGGAGATGAAGTGGACAAAAACAAGGTGGCGCAGACATAAGCATGACTGCAGGCCACAGACGAAGAATTTACAACCAGTTCTGCAGCTCTGTGAGGCACAGACTTGCTCACAATGACGATGTACACAAAGGTATAAGGTTTGCTAAGTTCAACATCTTAGAGACTGAGAGAATAAAGTATAAAGCATTTGTAAATTATCATAGAAAAGTGCTATACACATGCAGTCTGTTTACCATTTGCAGGTACTGTACAAAACAGCAACCATGAGCATTGCTTTGACTAAACTAAACTAAATCTTGACCCAGTGATACTACCAAAGAAGGGATCAATGTTGGTATAACTCATGTGGACAAGGGCATGAAGTTACCCAAACATCAAGACAATCTATTCAACTATTCGTCACATTTTTTTTGTCTGGACCAGTGTGGTGAGCTGAATCACTGACAGCTTGGCATTGTCGTCCATGCAGCCGTATTTCAAGCCTGGTTACAAACAGTGGAAGAGACCGAGATGGTTCACATGCCTTAAAGTTGTGAGAACATGCACGTCGGTCTGTTGACCCAAAGCTGGCCCCTGTGATCCCCGAGATACTTTTGGTGAACCGGAGGCTTGGAATTGGGCCATGGCGAGCATGAAATAGGCTTTTATCCTAATCACAGCCTCCAGTCTTTTGTGGTAGCCACTGCCGAAAATCCCCACCCTGCGTCTTGTGCGGCGCTGCTGCTGGATCCTCCACACAAGTTCTTTTGAGGGTCGGGTTTGCGGCGCTGAAGAGGGGCAGCAATCATGTAACAATCATGGCGGGTGATGAAGGCGCTGATTGATATGCAGAATCACAAGTGAGCTGCCAGGCTCCTATCAGCACACTCGTGAGTCGAGGGTGGTGCGGCGGAGTTCACACTGGGATGTGAAGCAGAGTGAAACAGCCTGTAAGTACAGGCTCTGTTTCATCTGGATTCATCTCAGCCAGTAGATTACTGGCAGGTGTTTACACAAGACTTCAGCGCAGAAACTCTACACGCCTTCTCCCTCCTCTGTGTGTGTGTTTGGAGCGTATGTAAGCATGTGTGGTATATATGTGTTCCTATAGCTGAATGTGAAATCAGATTAAACTTGGGGAGAGGGGTTTGGGGGGGGTCTGAGCTGCAAGTGCTTGGCTACGCTCGCTTTACTCCGAGGTATGTGAAAGTGAATGTCTGTGTCTCTGTTGGGGGTGGGGTTGCTGGAATTGCAGCTCTTGGCTCTCAGGTATTTAACTCTGTGCAAGTCGTGGTACGTATATGTGTGCATTTGCATGCACAAGTGTGTGTGTGTGTGTGTGTCTATAAAGTAAAAGCCCACCTGCTGATGGCTCTGATAAGAAGCCTTCGGGGCTCTGTCTCCTGTTACATTCACAACATTCACAGGTTTGACACGACCACAACCTGATCAGAACAACTGTAATTACATGTTCACATCAAGCTGCTGGGTGATTCGTCTTCTCGGAGGAACTCTGAGGGTTGTTGGCTTACAGAAAAATCGTTTTATGCAACTGTGAAAGATTTCTGTGTTCCCATGAGTGAATCCTGTCTTTGAATACTGGCTTGAGATACAGCAGCAGTGACAGCAAAGATAACAATATCAAAGTGGAGAGTTTGGTCATCTGCCCAGCTCTCCACAGAGAGGATCAGCTCACCAGTTGAGGCGGTCCTTTTTTTAAAAAATAACTGCTTGGAAAAGTTGAGCAGCAATTTGTAGCTTAATTAATGGAAAAATGTGCTCATGTGTGCATGACTTGTGGCCATTTGCTCGGTTTTTATTAATCACTGCAAACGGAAACACAAAAGTCAACGGTAAACACAAATTAACCCTCTGAATTCCAAATAGTTTCTGGGTGTTTCTTTCGTCCTGTTGCATCTTTCCTCACTGTGGGCTCATTTTTCACTGCAATATAAAATCCTGAACATCTATGGAAACTGCATAAATCGACCCACAAACACAATTTCCCAACAGATTTTGACTGGACCCGCGGACAATGCCTCAGTGCACAAACACACAGACTGGATCGTTTTCATGTGCAAACATCAACCACCGAACCAGGCATCGAACCACTTCTCAGGACACAAGAGAAAAAACACAAGATATGCCGACATTGTTGCCCAACGTTATTATGGAATAGGACTCTACCTTGAAGGCCTCTCCTTCGAAGGAGTATTCATCCTCCTCCTCCACCACCATCCACTTGTGCCAGCAACTATCAACCACAAAGGTAAAGTGCACGGTTACTATGTTTTATTTTAGTATTACTGTCCGTCCATCTTCTACCGCTTATCCAGGACTGGGCCGCGGAGGCAGCAGTCTAAGCAGAGAGGCCGAGACTTGCCTCACCCCAGACACCTTCTCCAGCTCCTCCGGTGGGACCCCGAGGCGTTCCCTTGCCAGCCGAGAGACATGGTCCCTCCAGCGTGTCTGAGGTCTTCCCCGGGGCCTCCTCCCAGTGGGACATGTCCGGAACACCTCCCTCGGGAGGCGTCCGGAACAGATGCCTGAGCCACCTCAGCTGACTCCTCTTGATGAGGAGAAGAGCAGCTCAACCCTGAGCTGCTCCCTGGTGACTGAGCTCCTCACCCCATCTCTAAAGGTGCGACCAGCCACCCTGTGGAGGAAACTCATTTCGATCGCTTGTATCTGGGATCTCGTTCTTTTGGTCATGACCCAAAGCTCATGACCATAGGTGAGAGGTGTGGGCATTTTCAAAGTGCCCACAGGTGTTACCAAGACGGAAAAATTGATTCCTCTACATACCACAGATATTTACTATTTACATTTTGAGTTTCCATGCTTGTCTCCTGTCTGCTCTGTGTAAACACCGCCTGTAGTTCAGCCTTGTTTGCCTGAAAAGTGAATTTTTGTCACATTGTAGCTGAGTCACTACTGTCTTCCTGGTTGCACAGAGGAGTGCAGAATGTTTAATTTTTACACAATCTGATGAGACAGTTCCTAAATGAGACACATGAAATGTAGTGATTTTCATGAAATATCAAAAATTTAGGTTTAGGCTTTTTCCAGGTGGAACAGCACCTCTCACATGAGTAGTTCAAGGCCCATCGGAAAGTCAAAAGTCTGATATTGTTTCTTTTTCTACATTTTCTCACTCTCATAAATGGTGTGACTGTAATGATATTTTAAATATATATATAGGTTCAGAGGGTTACCTTGACAAAAATGAAAAAAATATAATGTGGTGTCATTTTATGTGTGTTTATTGCATCTTTTTGGGAATACAAATCACAAGCAAATCAATGTGAATGTGCTAGCTTTAATGGTCATTTCGCATCAGAAAATGTTTTTAGCAATGTTTTTTTTACAATAGCCTTTACTCACTTTAATCACTTTACAATAAAACAAATGAACATGATCGAATCTAATTGTATTGCATATGTAACTTGGGGAAACGGTCCAATGCCACAGTGCTCTTCTGAGGGCTGAAATGCATACGTGTAAATGCTAACAGTATCTTTTTCTCATAATCAAAAGCAAATTGAACCAAGTGGGTAAGATCTTAGCTTCTAGCCACAGCTTGTGCGTATCACTTTACCTGTAACTCAGATTACTAATATCCTCTAAGATCACTGATTGTGCTATTGTACCACAATACATAACTTCTGCACTGACCTCTGTGTGTTTGTCACCCAATCCCCCCCAGGTGAATATCTGTTAACTGTCTCTTTCACCGTAACTTTACCAGGACACGTCAATCAGTAGAGAGGAAATTACCATTTGGAGAATGAAAGAAACCAGCGTTCTCTGACAAAGAGAGGAGAAAGACAGAGAAGGAGACAGGCATGCAGACAGACAGACAGACAAAGATAGACGTGACCTCTCATTCATATTTTCAGCTTTTGATCGTTTGACGTTCATGTGCTGAATCTGTGTCTGTAAAAACCCCAAATTGTGACATTCTGAAAACATTTCCCAGACACCGAGCGTGTATTTCAGGATAATGTTACAGGAAATTTCCCCTCACACAGAAAGTGAGGTTATGACACACGAGAGATCGGTGCCAGTCCAGTACCGTAATTTGAACACACCCCTTCTCCGTCCACGCACCAATAAATGCGGCTACATTCTTCCAGCTGAGAAAATAATGAATGATAAATTACGTGTGATAAACTTACTTGGCATTGTGCAATCAGTAATGTGTTGTTTTAGTAGAGATTATCCGACACTCACCCCAAATAATAATAATAAAAATAATAGTTTTCAATGCCGTAACGCCGTCTGAAACCCAAACCCAAGCTTCAGGGGTTATGAACTCAGACTGGGGGAATACTGAAGGGAGAAGGATGAAGAAAGTAACATGCAGCTTTTACCTTCCATCTCCCCACTGATTGTACATTCTTGAAAATTCAAACAAAAGCCATACACATACACCGATCAGGCATGACATTATGACCACCTGTCTAATATTGTGTTGGTCCCCCTTATGCGCTCAAAAATGCTCTGAACCATTGGGCATGGACCAGAGGACCTCTCAGGGTGTCCTATGGGGTCTGGAACCAGGACGTTGGCACTGGATCCTTTGGGTACTCTGGCTTGTGCAGTGGGGCCTCTGTCAATCAAACTTGTTCCACTGCATCCTGTTGATGCTTGATCACAATGGGGTGTAGGAAGTTTGGAGGTCAAATCAACATGTTGGACCATTGTCATGTTCCTCAACATGTTCCTGATTGGTTGATGTTTTTTCCATGTAGTGGGGTGCATTTTCCTGCAGGGGTAGGGCAGTGAAATTTGGGATTTCCATTAGCATGAGGGAGTGTGTTTGTTGTGGGACAATGTTTATTTGGGTGTCTAAGTCTGATCAACACGGATGTTAAAATTCAAGGTTTTCCATCAGAACACCACATAGTACCAATATGATCAACGGTATTCACTTCACCTGTCAGTGGTCATAATGTTGTGGCTGATCGGCGTATGTCAACTTATGACTTTTTCTAAGTAATTTAAACTGGTTTAATTCAGGTGATGCCATGAAATTAGAATTATAAGATTATTTTTAACTAGTTCATTTTAGTGGGCATTTGACTGGTAATGATGGAACAAAGAGTTGGATTGAAAGTGGGACCATGAAGACAGAGTAAAGATAGTTCACACAGTTCACAGTTAGGCTAAAACTTGAACAACACATAGTTCCATAGTAAACAATGGTAACACAGGAAAAACTATGAGTAGTACTGTATGTGCTCATAGATTTACAGTTAATTATAGGTGATAGTTACTTAAAATATGGAGGGAAGAGACCAAAACACTACACTTGTATGCACAGATATCTCAGTGGGGGTCAGAGTTCAGGGTCAACTATGACAAGGCAGGGTTAAAGGCAGGTGGGAAGCACTGGGGTTTGAACCGGTGGTCTTCTAATCAGTATCCCAGAGCCTCAACCCCTGAGCCACCATTTAATCAGTTTTCATTCCTCTTTTTCCATTGCTGGCTATAAAATGTAATTGCACTTTTTTTGTACAGCCCTTTACAACAGCCTCCAGGTGACCAAAGTGCTTTACATCAAAACATCAAACAGCATTAATTAGATTAATTAGAGGCCATCTGGAATAAATAAGTTTTAAGTTTAAATTTAAAGAGGCACAGGTCTGGATAACACACATGTCAGAGGGGAGCTTGTTCCAGAGCCTGGGTACAGCAACTGAAAAGGCTCGGTCACCCCAGTGTTTATATTTTGACCTGGACACTTCTTTTAAAATATTTTCTCTTTGGGTAGATTTTTCAAGTTTTTTATTTACAGACAGGGTGAAAAGGGGTAGACAGAAGAGAGACATGCAGCAAAGGGTCATGAGCTGGACTCGAACTTATGACCGCTGCTTGCGATCTGCACCCATGTGGTGACGCCTTAACTCAGTGAGCTGTACAGCAGCCTGATCTGGACACTTCTAACAGTAATTGATCAGATGACCTCAAAGTTCGGCCATGCTCACTAACAATTAAAAGCTCTGATTAAATAAGACGGGGCAAGAATGGGAGTAACGTGCTCTCGTCTGGATTTGTTCGTTAAGATACGGGCAGCGTATTTTACACAAGACGGAGGCGGCTAAGGGAGGACTGCGAGACACCAACACACAGTGCATTGCAGTAATGTAGCCCAGAAGAAATTAAAGCATGGATGGGTTTCTCAAGGTCGTGATGGCTCAGAAAAGGTTTAACTTTGGCCAGAAGGTGTAACTGATAAAAGCTTGTCTTCACTACATTGTCAATTTCTCTGTCAAATTTGAACTGACTGCCTAAAATCACTCCCAGATTTCTCACCTTTGGGACTGAACCTTGAAGACAAAGCACCAAAGCCTACCATCACGGCATCCTCAAATACAATGCAGTCGGTTTTTTCCTCGTTTAAATGGAGAAAGTTTTGGAGTAACCATTCCTTAATATCAGCGATGTAATCACATAGGGAACTTCGTGCATCTCTATCTCTTGGCAGTCTATGAAGTCTTCATAGTAGCCAGTAGGGCTGGTCCGAATAGCAATTTCTGTGCTCTGGATACGAGGGTCCAATTATTGACGAATATCCAAATATTAAGCCCGTGTTGCGGAGGTGGGTGGGGGATTTGGGTGGGTGGGGGTGCGCACAAGCATTCGGATTTCAAATTATGATCCGGATACCACCACAACGACCGAATAATCGGATATTCAGATATTCAGGTCCAGCCCTAGTAACCAGTACACTTCAGAAACCAATTGAAATAGCATGTTCTACAAGGATATGATCATACCTGTGACAGATTTTCTTCTCCACTGAAATATTTTCTCTGAAAGTGAATACTTGTCTGTAACGTGACTTATCTAGATCAGCTGATCTTCAACTGATATTAGTGTTGGCAACGTTGAAGAAAAGCTCAAAGAAATAATCTGAATCAAACAAAATTAAACCAACTTTGCAAGAGAAAACGTAATTTGAAAGTAATTTTTGAGAATTTTTTCAATTCTGTTTTTTAGTCATTTATAAAACACTCAGTTAAGGGTATGGAAAATTATGTCTTTTTTGTACGTATGTGGTGGAAAATGTGAAAAGCGGCTTGAAGCATGACTTTACTTCATTACATTTAACCTAAAAGACTATTTTCCTTGTTGCCGAAGCCACACGGGACTCAGCTTGTGTTAAACCAACCTGATGGAAGAAAAAGAAAATGTCTGTTTATCTAATGAGGGTTAAATAATGAGGTTTTATCTGCACATGTTAAGTAAGCTGCTGCATGAGCTGTGATGGCCGAGTGGTTAAGGCGTTGGACTCGAAATCCAATGGGGGTTCCCCTGCGCAGGTTCAAATCCTGCTCACAGCGGTGCTTTCTTCAGCTTTGATCCTGATCGGCTCAGGTGGTTTATTGTCCTCATAGGCAATCATCTGATGAACATTTAAATCAGTCAGGAAAAACAGGAAATGGTGCTGGCTTTTCCATTGCATTATCATCCACCTGTAAACTAGAGGGGCAGGCAGGCAGGAGACGGGCCGAGACCAGCAGCAGGTTCAGGCAGACTATGGACAGGGTCAGAACGGTGAGAGGAACGCCGATCTGTATTTGTCTATTTACATATAATATTTATTTGTATATAATATTTTATTCTTTTTCTTTTGTTTTTTATATTCTTAATATTATTTTTTTTTTTGCTATCTGCTTTTTAAAAACTTTTATTACTGTTTGCACCAACAGATCACGAACAAATTCCTTGTAATGGAAAAATTACTTGGCAATAAACATGATACTGATTCTGATGCAGGCAGCAGAAGTTAGGAGAAGGCTGGCAGGGAACAAGTAGGGAATCTGGAGCAAATATACACTGGCTGATAATACATATGAATATACACCTGTTGGTGGCGCTATGACGCCATAGCAGAAACAAGCGGAAGCTGGCGGCGGGACTTTAGGCATGCTCAGAAATCTGTATACGATGTAAACATAGAACATAGCGGTGGCAAATATGAGTGGACGAGCTGGTACGACTTTAGTCTGGACAGACGATGAGGTGGAACTATTAGCAGTACATACGCAACACTATATAGCACCATTGCTGTCGTCGTTTTCGGAGTTTGGCACATGCGCATTTATCGAGAGGTGGAGCTATGACGCAAGCGTGTCAGAAAAAGAAGTGGATAGGGCGTAAAAACGGTGCTGTGGAAACGGCGTTTTCGGATCTTTGCACTCTGGGACCTAGGTTCAGAAATGATCGTTTTCAGACCCCCAAAACGTCGACTTTGTGTGGATGATACACGGGTTTGATGAACTATTTGTGCGTTTAGACCTGGGCTCGTCTTCGTGTGGATGGGGCCTGAGCCCTTGCAGACTGCAGGCGTACATAGTGTGACGTCTTCACTGTCATCACGTGAAGTCTGCAAGAGCGGGAGTCTGCAGCATTATGACTGGAGCTAATAGACAGGCTTGGAGTCCATTTCACCTGCTTCCATGAGAACATTTTAGAGTATGTTTAATGAGCTGAAGGGTTTGCTCATCTGTCCCTGCAAATAACACGATATAATATACACATTCAAAAACAGAAATGTGTATTTACAGAACCAAGTTAATACTAAATAATTTGGGTATTGCTACATTGCAAGACTTGCTTTTGTCCTTTTTCAGCCACTTTTTTCTCACCCAATGACTTTGACTTCGGACTGCACATCTTTATAGACTAGGCTACAAAAATAAAACAGAAAACATAAAACGTCACATCTGTATTGCAATGAATTGTGGGTAATCAAACTAGTAAAGTCTGCTGACGTCTGCACCCCAAGCAGACTCTCTGGAAGTCCGCAGAAAGTCCACTTCAGGCCCCTTGTGGACTGGTTGTGGATTTGGACAGCCCACAGCACTTCCGGACTTTCCGTGAACGCGGCCGCAAAGTCCGCGAGTCTGCAAGCACAGTGAAGTCCAGAGATTTGGATTCAGCCTAAGGGAAAGCAGGGCTGAGCAAGACAGAGAGAGAAAGGGGGGAGAGAGGGGGAAAGGAAAGAAAGAAAGAAAGAAAGAGAACGATAGGCAGGAGCAGGGATCATGTTAATGTCGGACCCACAATAATGTTGGATATTAATGAATACTGGACATTCTGATTTATCATCTTCATCTTTTTATTATTATTGGTTTGTTTATACTTGTTCACATTTGTTGATTATCTGATATACTTTTCTTTTGAGACACTCTATGCTCATTTGCATTAGCATCTGTAATGTTTTTGTAAGTTCATTTGTGGTCACAATGAGTAAAACTCACACAGGCACTTTGGGCATCTCAGGGGTCCTGTGGGTAAAACACAGGGGGACGAATGTATCACAGTTTACAGTATGCAGCTGCAGTAATGTGCTTGTGTTTCTGTATTTTCAGAGCAAAAAAATAGTATATTTGAGGGACACTTTGAGTATATTTGTACATTGAGGAGATGTGACTGTGACTCCTGTGACAACCTTTGGGTGGAGTCACTGTTGCTAGGCAACATCATCACATTAAAATGAAAGCTATCAGAGATTAAAGGAAACATACTAGAATGAATCTCTGTCTGTCAGTCAGTCTGTAAACATCAGACAGACTCAGATGAGATAAGTGTTTCCTAGTGTTGTTACCAAGAGCAGGTTTAAATCAAATCCCATTTTCTGTAAATAAATTATAAAACTTTCAGGTCTATGAGTGCTGAAAATTAAAAAATTTACTTGAGACCCTCAGCTCAATACTCTTCAATGCATCCATCCTGGTGGAGAGAAAACAATCTTCTACTGTCAAACTCTTTTGTTGTTTTAACAGGAGATGCAGAGTAAGAAAAAGACATTCAAACAGAAACAGGAAAACATTTAACATTGTTTTTGTTTTTTATTTGATATGCAGTTCTTATTGTTATTGTTGTTGATGTTGTTGTTGTTATTAGTAATATTGGTAGTTGTGATAGTATTGTTATTACTATTAGTAGTAGTATTGTTATGTATATTGTTATTAGATTATTATTGTCATCTTTTAATTACTACTGCTACTATTGTGTGTGTGGAAACTGCAGTAAAATGAAGGTGTAACATTGGTGGGTGAGGGGATAAAGGGGGAGGATAGAGAGGGAGGTTGAGGGAGAGAGGGGTGTTAAAAGAAGCAGAAGAAAGACAAATCCTCTTCCCTTCCTCTCACTTTTCTGCTTCTCTCTCTTTTCTTTCTTCAGCTCTTCTTTCCTTAACTTCTCTTTCTCCTCTCGTTTTTCTTTTTCTTTCATCTCCTTTCTCTCTTTCTTCTTTTCCTCTTGTTCTCTTTTTTCTCCTCCTCCTTTCTCGCCCTCATGTTTCTCATCTTTCTTTGTCTTCTCCTCTGTGGCTTGTGTAGTCAGAGCATCCTTCTCCGCGATGAGCTGACTCATTTTTTTGGTTTCTTCTTGGAGTTGGGAGAGCTCGGTGGCCACCTCTTCTCCACGGATCAACCACCGGTTCTCCCACTCGGCATGCAGGGACACAAGGATGTCCTTGGATGCCTTTTTAGTTTCCATTGTCTGGTTCTTGCAGAAATCCTTTACTTTGTGAAGTTCTACTTTGCAGTGATAAAAACTCTTCAACATCAGTCTTCCAGGCACATCTAACTTGTTCTGTCTTGGTCTTCTGCATGACACTGTTGTCCAGACACTGTTGAAAGTAACAGATGTGTTCACCTTTCTCCAGGCTCATCTGCTCCCATAGTTCTGGTGTCTGGATACTGGCTCTCGCTAAATGTACAGCTTTGTCCAGTCTCTCTTGTGTGCCTGGAAGGCCTGTTGCCTTGATTTCATTTCCTGCTTTAGAGAAGCAAGTTCGGCTGCCAGCTTCATGTTTTGCTGTGTCGAGTCCTGAAGAGCTTCTCTGAGTTCATTCAGCTGAGTGTCAGGACGCTGTTGGTTTTGATCCTGCGTCTCTGAAGCTGGTCCCTTCTGAGGACAGGGCTGGTCAACAGCTTGTTCAGTTAGCTGGTTGGTTTCATTGATTATTATGACATGTTAGCTGAACAAAGATCTTTTGCTGATATGGAGAACTGAAAAGATGTCATCAAAGGAGACGTCACGTGATGCAACAATACAATGTTGTGTGTGTGTGTGTGTGTGTGTGTGTGTGTGCGTGCTCTGCGATCTGCGAACTCCTCCTCTTCTGAGATCGTCTGAGATCTTTGCGTGGTGAGAACTTCAGTTAGACTTGTATGCTTGCATGTCTGAGTTTTCAGCACAGATTTCAGACAGCTAATAAATGTGTCAGTAGGACGATGTAGGAACAAGCTGACTGTCATTACATCTTCAACCAAACACACCATCATTCTCAGTGCCAGTCCAATAAAATCTAGTGTCTGAGTCAGCCTGAGAAACAGAGAGTTTATAACCAGTGTCTGGTCCACCCTTCCTCTAGACATCATAAAGACAATTGCGAAGAGCACAGTTGTGATTGTGTTGTGGTTTTATGAGGGCCAGTTTGAGTGTCAGACCTGAAGGGTTCATGCATTTTTGGAAAATGGACATTGTGTCAAGTTCTCACTTTGTCAAACTTGGTCTTGGATTTTGACCAGTTTTCAGGATTATAACTGGAGCATTTAATACTTCTGTATATACAACGTAGCTTCTAGCCACAAACCAACAGAGCATTGTCCCCTGATGTTCCCTTCAGCTGTAGCAATACCACATATTTCAGTTCACCAGTTATTTTATCACCCACATCTTTACTGTCTCACTGTTCCTTTCCAGTAGTAGCGGCTTTAAAATCAATGCTTTCTGTTGACGAGACTGTTGACCAGTTGACCACGCACTACTTGCGCAGCATTATCAAGGTAGACAAACAAGTTTAGCAACTAGCTGGTGCACATACTTCAGTTTTTAGCAGCTAAGGTGTTGGTGGAGACCACAGCAGAGCAACAAAGGAGGTTTTGGATCACCAGATGGAAAGAAACACAACAACAAAGAAACGATAATGTCGCTCTGTGTCTGCGGGATGTGTGATCTACGGCTGGTCCGAGTAGCAATTTCTGTGCTCCGGATATTGGGGTCCAGTTAATAACGAATATCCGATTATTTGGCTCATGTGGCGGTGCAGCGGTGGCAAAATTATTATCCGGATACCACCACAACGACCGAATATTCGGATATTCGGGTTCAGCACTGATGTGATCAGGCACATAAAATGCTATGACAAATTTTTAAGATTATGTTGTGTAATGTTGTGTTTCATTCATGGTCTGGTGCCTCAAAGTGACCAAAAATTACAGAATTATGGGCAACGTTTAAGATGGGATGGTTAGTTGTGATGGTTTAGATGTTCGAACTGCATTGTGTAAATGGTCATCCTCACAAGTATAGAAGTACAAATACGTGTGTGTGTGTGTGTGTGTGTGTGTGTGTGTGTGTGTGTGTGTGTAAAGGGTCAGGAATTGTCCTCCCTTTGGGCTGATCTGCCCACTTAGATCAAAGAAAACTTCCAGGACAAACTGTGGAGTGTCCGCTGTTCCGGACGCCGCCTGGAAAATCCCACTCACTGGAACACAGTCACCATGGGAACCGAGCACCATTGTGTGTGTGGCTGTGTGTGTCTTGTGTGTGAGTGTGTGAGTGTGTGTGTGTGTGCGTGCATCTAAGGCATGAAAGTTGGGTGTCCTGAGGCTCATTGAGACCTTTTATGTGGGTCACACTTAGAAAGCTGGTCCGTTACACTGTCATACACTTTGAGCAAACACACACGGATACTCCCTCACTCTCTCTGCTGTCACTCACACACAAACACACACACACACACACACACACACACACACAAACATCCTGCTCGTCGGGCAGCGGTTAACCAGGCAGGCCCTGTGGATGACCAGCCAGCTACAGTATGTTGCTGTGGTGATTTTTGAACCTGGCCAGAGGTCACTGTTCAAAAGGAGGTCAGCATTCAAAAGGTCACTTAGCACCGCTCAATGGGTGGTGACGCTACTGGTCCCTGAGCAAAGAGAGAATGAAAGCTTAGAGGATGAATAAGCCAAAGCTGTGCCTCGACTCGGCTCATTTGGAGACCAAATTCACAAGAGAGCTATGCTGAACAAGAGGAAAAGGAAAGAGAGCAAACCTCCTTTCACACACTGAAGCTGTCATATTGCTGCCTTTAGTAACTTTGGTAAAGTAGAGGTTTGGGATATTTATGTCCATCTGAGTTCCCACATGGAGGCGGCACTGCTGGAGAGCAGCAATAAATCGCAAAACAAGGACACCACAGAAGGACAAAACTCAAAAAAGACAACGCAAATGAATCAGCTGACCCTGTTTGAGTTACTGTCATCTTCAGAGGAAGTTACAATGACTTACATTGACTGACTGATCTTACTTGTGTGATACATAATGGTGCAGATTGGCTGTGTTCATTTCACAGATTACTCATTGACAGCCAGTGAAACAATGAAAATAGAACCAAATAAAAAGTAGCCATTGGTAACGAGAACTTGGTAATGAGAAGTGAATAACATTGATCATATTGGTACTATGTGGTGTTCTGATGGAAAACCTTGGATTTTGACATCTGTGTTGATGAGACTTAGACACCCAAACAAACACTGTCCCACAACAAACACACTCCCTCATGCAAATGGAAATCCCAAATGTCACTGGCCTACCCCTGCAGGAAAATGCACCCCACCACATGGAAACAACAGCAAACAATCAGGAACATGTTGAAGAACATGACAGTGACCCAACATGTTGATTTGACCTTCAAACTTCTTACACCCCATTCTGATCAAGCATCAACAGGATGCAGTGGAACAAGTTTGATAGACAGAGACCCCACTGCACAAGCCAGAGTACCCAAAGGATCCAGTGCCAACATCCTGGTTCCAGACCCCATAGGACACCCTGAGAGGTCCTCTGGTCCATGTCCAATGGTTCAGAGCATTTTTGAGCACATAAGGGGGACCAGCACAATATTAAGCAGGTGGTCATAATGTTATGCCTGATCGGTCTAAGTAATAATGTGAAAGCTGGACAAATAGACAATGTAAAGTTTTTTGGCTGCTCAATGGAAGATGTGGATCCAATTAATCTGTAAAGCCACTGAATTTCTGGCAAGTCGCAGCTACAACAGGAAACAAACAGACTACAGAAACATGGTGGCACATCGGTCATAAAAAAAAGTAATTTAATGTTGATTAGCACAAAGTTGTTTTTTTGCTGTACATAGACTGTACATCTCAATAGCAGCCAAGAGCCTCCATTGCGTCAACGTATTTTTTTTTCCTTGTGTATAAATGGACCTTCTTGGTAATTACAGGCCTCAGCACTGTCACAGTGCGTAACAAGCGTCTTTCTGTCCTCCAAACATAATCCTAGTCTGCGTGTAGGGGAAATGTCTTGTTGGCTCTGTTGGTTAAAACATGATCCTCCTAACATTGAGGCTGCAGTTTAAATCTTCACTTGGGACAGCAACTTGTTCTTCCCACACTTTCTGGGCAATGTATCCTCGACATCAGAGTGCTTTGTTTACCTCGATTCTCGCTTCACTCATCACCTGATTCATGGCATCAGGCATGTTATGTTCCTGGATAGTCAGACAGGCCTTACTGCAGGGAGGGCGGCAGTTTCATTCAGTATAGCTGTGTGCCACATATAGTTTTTTATTGGTCATAATTTTAGAATCTGTGGTAGGTGGTAGATCAGGTTGTCCACTGATTGTAAGGTTGGTGGTTTGATCCCCAGCCCCATTGCATGTTGAAGGGTCCTTGGGCAAGAACCCAAAGTTGCTCCCAATGGTAGATTAGCACCTTGCATGGCAGCTCTGTCACCATTGGTGTGTGAATGGGTGAATGAGAAACACCGTAAAGCGCTTTGAGTACCACTAAGGTAGAAAGGCGCCATATAAGTGCAGACCATTTACCATTATCATTTACATAATCCCATTATGTCACTGTGGATGATACTGCTCTAGCAACAAGCTGTAATACAACTCTATTTTAAGACAGTATCTACAGTGTAAACAATGAGGTAAACACACCTTGGTGACAATGAAAACGCTGTATCATTATTTAATTCATATTTATCTGTTGTTTTAGTTAATATTAAAGCCATTAAGGAAGATTCCAGATGTCTTATGTGGAAAACAATTGCTTGTACCAGTTTTTCTGACACAACACATTTATTGTGTACTGAATTATTAGGTGTTAAATTTGGTAAAGTTGCAGCCACTCCAAGCAATTTGGATGAAATGTGGGCTGCCCAAACAAATGTGTAACAACTTCTAATTTCTTTAAAAAAAACTACCACCCAAGAGCCCTTGAGCAAATATAATCTCCAGTTTCTCTAGTGGATGACTTTGGTTGTATGAAGAAGGTCCTTGCAATTAGTGCGCACAGCAGAGCATCACTAGTAATAAGACAAAGGTTAACTCATTCTAGTCAAGAATAAATGAAATAACACTAACGATTTATGTGGACAGCTTACATTCAGTGGAGCTATCAAATAATAAAAATGAGATTTTTAATACAGAGTTAATAGTGTGACACTGCTGCACAGCTTTAAACTACTGATACATTTTAATCACTTGCTATCGGTTAGTACAAACCTTCACTTTCCAAATATGACATGACTAAAATAAATGAAGTCGCAAAGTGCATAAATCTCCCACATGAGCACCAACAGTATTCCAGACATGTACCTTCCCGACGCACCATTAGCGCAGAGGTAGTTTATGGTTCAAGGCAGAAAAAAGTGGGAGCTCTACACTTTCTACATCTGTATGGCATTTAGTATGCTGCATTGTGCATTTCCTCCCCAAAGGTGAAATTGCAGACTTGCTCCAGCAGCTACTTCCATGCCAGATGATGGTGTTTGATAGTTGTGTGAGAGTGAAACTAATGAATTAGAGAACAGAGGGTGTGTAGAGTGCATGCAGATCTACAGGGAGCTCTGTCAGCCAAGGGGAACGGACAAGACGGAAAGCCCACCTTGAATTTCAACATGCATTCACCCTTGCAAATCAATAACCCCGCTGCCAGCGTGCGCTCGAAAGGCAGACACATATAGACGCCCATGTTAATGCGCCTGCGCCGCAGAAATACACACCCATAAACAGAGGAGGGTTTCAACAGGGAAATCTTCGATGTAAAGACTCAAGGTTGCCGTCATGATCGTGGACCATATATCTATTCTGTCAGCACACTGAAGAAGTTTGAATTACTCGTCTTCACCTTTCACTTTTTCCGTCTCCCCAAATTCTCCTCCTTTCTATTTTAGGTCCAAAGTATGCAGATAATATTCAGATGAGTTCCAGATGGACATTAGTGGAACCATGTGTTTGAATCAGCCCCTCCGAGCTCTATCGATTCCACCATCACAACATATTGAGGTTCTCCAGTTATCGCTGCTCCTTTTGGACAAAGACGGCCTCCATTTCAGAGGCTCTGGAGGGCATTGATCTCTGCGCTGTGAGGGAGACAAAGGATGAGATGAAAAAGCATTCTGGGTGATGGAGAAGAATGAGAATAATCATCAGGATCTCTGGCGTTATATCTTATTCTGCTTATTCTACTGTGGGTTTTTTTCTTCAGTTTTTTTGTTTTGTTTGTTTTTTGGTTCCTATTATGGACAAAACTTATGACAAATGAAAAATGAAAGACCAATGAGGGACTCTTTTTCCCATCTTTTGTTTGTTTGCATAAGCTGTTGAACAATACCTTAAATATGACCTTAAAAGCAGCTATTTTTCCCACTAGACGCCAGTGGAAATACTATTTTGCAGCTAAATGCGCCACTATCATCACAAATGACCCTGATGAGAGCAGCGAGGATGAACAAAAGTGGCAAACAATTTCTAATTCAAGTACAGCCATGCAGTCATGTGATTCATTGTTAATATAAATTTACAGCAACTTTGAAACAAAAGTCAAGCACACTTGCAGTAATTTGATAGAAAATAGAAAATAACTAATGGCTCAAGTTAATGTATTCAGTGGGTGGGATGCAGGGAATCAGCTGCAGCTTAGGCCGAAATGACCAGAGAATACCACATCAGCTCCCCTGGGGAATCAGCCAATCACAGCCCTTGAAGCCTCTGACTCACTGTGCATCAGTCATCCTGTCAGTCTGTCCATCTGTCCGTCTGACTGACAGGCCCCAGACACCCCTGTCTGTCTGTCTGTCTCTCTCTCTGTTGTGATTCTGATGCTGTATTCACATCATGGCTGCATGAACAGACAGGGAAGGAGATGGGAAAGTCACTGTGATCGGTAAGGCCTGCACACACACACTCCCATATTCACGGGCGTGCACACAGGCAAACAAACGCACATACAAACACACACACACACAGCCAAACCTCCCCCCTTTCCGCTTTACACGACTGACATTTGTAGGTTACACCGGGGGGAGGTGTAAAGACGAGTTCCCCAACAAGCCACAGACTTTGACCAACTTAACATATTCATGCTGAATGCATTCAACACATCCATAGTTGTCTTGTCTGCATTCAGAAGCATGCACTCCCCCTCCATCCCCCTTTCTCACCTCCACGCACACTACATGGCAACCGTCACCCCCGAATCTATATGATATTTTAAGTAAGAGAGAAATGAAACCATCTGAACAGTTCCTGAAAATCAATTCCTGTAATAAGGCCATCATTTAGAATTTTGCACAGACCCACTGAAAAGAACAGTTTACATTGAAATGAGTATCCATTATCTGCTGTCACACTAAATACCCACCACCCCCCTGATGTCAGTGGAAACTCTGCACAGCCTCCTCCTCTGCACGCATTAATGTTACAAATTGAAGGAACTGTGGCCAATTTGGACTCACAGTGCAAATATTTCACTTCAAGACCATTTGATTATGCTGCACAAGTTGTTTAGAGAAATGTAATGGTGCCTTTATGCCTTTTTTACCACTCTAAATAATGAGAATTGGGTACCTTAATTGCCAGAGAGAGAGAGAATGGAGCTTAAACGCAAGTTCGGTCTGTTAGACTTTTCGTGGAGCTTCAGCTGGCCACAACAACAGAGTTCAGTTATTCTTTTGACCTTTAAACTTCTTTATTGTTGGTTTGCCAAGTGAAGAATGAACTTTCAGCATCAACTTTTAAGCCACGGCAGAATATACAAGTGTTTGGGAAATGGAAAATATGACCTTTGATAATTCCATGACAAATGGAAAAAATTACCTACTCAGAAGACGTGAATAAACTCCATAACTATGAACATCGTGATGACACGTTGTCACATCTAAGTTTATATTCTCAGATTTCAGGAATTTATCTCCCATTTCTAACGTTTGGCTTGTTAGCAACTGTCTCTAAATACCCAGTACAACGAAAGCAGATGATTTACAGTTTCCATATTGTGCCCTTTACAAGCAAATTAACGAAAAGTCACATGTTCCCAGAATGTGTCTCTCAGTTTTTCAGCTCAAAATACTGCAAAGATGGATTCTCCATGACTGTGTAACACCTAGTTTTAGTTCTGTTCTAAACGGACTGTGCCGGTCTCTGTAGTTATAAACAGCTGAGCTGCTGCTGTCCACTCCACCTTCAGGAAGAAGACTCTCTCTGCATTGTGATTAGCAGAGCAAAACAACTGACCGCACAACAGCGGACGCAGACATAGATGAGTACATGACACCAGGACTTTCTATCATTTCCTTCCTGAGTGATCATTTGACACTGATGAGTCTGAAGTGACAGCTGGTTAACATGTAGTGGTAATGTGAGCATTTCAGTCGCTAATACATAATATTAGATATTAAAATGCAGTATATGTCAGAACAGACTGCAGATGAGAAGCAACAGATGTAAACAATGGCAGAGTCTTCTGAAGCACAACAAGCGACATGAAGACACAGTCACAGGTTCATGGTTTCAAATTGGTCTTAAAGTTTCCACCATCTCTAAACGCCCCTCATCGTTCCAGTTTCCACAGAGCTCTGACCTGTGGGCATACGACTGACGCTAATGGTAGCGTTAGCAAACATGCTAACACTAATGACTTTCATAATGCAGTGGGGACATAACCATCAAAATAAGAGCAATCCACTGTGTGTCCATTTCCTCAGTGCATGAAGACTCTTGCGTTCACTCTTGCAGCCAAGTGCAGAACATTTGATGTGTTTTTTTTTGTGGATGATACATTTTAGAGTTAGCAGAAGCAACTCTAGAGTGTAAATAAACTTATTAGACTATGAGGCAGATGCTTGTTCTGACCGGCTCACCTGGAAGCAGCAGCCAGCGAGAAAGCAGGAATATGGAGATATTTAGCTTGACAAAGAATAGTTCCTCAGTTCCGGCTTACAAACTGTACAAAATACTGATTGGCTTTAAAGCTGGGAGGCTGTCTAATTTTGGAAGGGCTAGAGGAGTAGTCAGCATCTTGATATTCCCACAGCTTTTATTTTATATCTCCAAGTTTTTAAGACATACAAAACACAATAAAAATGAATTTCCACCATATGGGACCTTTGAGGTATAAAAAATGTGTTGCTACAAAGCTAGCCGCAGGGGTAACCATCTTGCAAACACTCCCAAGTCGGAATATGACAGGTTGTCTCTTTTCTTGCGGCATAAAATTGTTTTGCAACTGCTGTTTCCTTGGTCAGGAGTCACCTGATTAATTATCTAATAAACCCAACCAAACCCAGTAGATATTTTAATGTATGTTATTTTGCATTGAGTATCATCCACAGGAGACGGTTCTGAATAGTACAGAGTCAATTTACAACTGTACTGTTTGTGCCTGTGCATCTGTACACGACTACAAGACTAAGCTTTTTGTTGGTTGTCTCTTTTTAGGACCCCAGTCGGCCCAGGAGTTACGAGGTGGTGACAGGATGGACTGACGGATAGTAAATCCTGTCAGCACACACATGTGCACGCACGCATGCACGCACACATCCAGAGATATATCCTCACACATACACATGCATTGGAGTCAAAAGGCTACGCTGCCTCCTACTGTGCCGCCAAGCCCTACAGGATGTCTCGCCAACTGCGGTGCGAGCACATGCAGCAGTTGTCACACACACACATGCTGCACATGCATGCGTTCATGCAACACACACAGATATCCAACATACTTGGATGAAGTGCCAGAGTAATCTCCACAGACATTCCCTCCCTTTTCCTCACTTCCTCCAGTCAAACTTATAAAAATTCTCACTCTTAAACTCTCACACACACAACCACACAAAGACGTCCCATCCTAGTTTCCTGCAGCCCTTCCTGGATCTCATGGTGGCAAGCTGGGAATGGTGAATGTGTGAGATGACATGGCCAATATTAGTCACTCTCTCACACACTCCATCAGTCACCACTCTCACTCACACACTCACTGACAGACATTTCCACCATTATACCACAGCATGTGCTCTCCAGTGCAATGCGGGCACTCGGAGCAATCACATTCCCAGCAACGTATGGCAGAACGTATGCACACACACACACACGCACGCGCACAGAAAACTCCATAGAGGGAAACTCAGTATAAAGCAATGCTATTGTTGTGTTCGACTAAATTCGTCATTGAATTATATCTGTGTGGGTGGGGAACGAGGGAAGCTCTGCTGTGTGGTCTGTCGGTGTCAGCCAAAAACACACCACACACTTAGAGCCAATCACGAGCAATGAGTCTACGCGCCACACACTCGTAATCAATTAGCTGAAACATCTGTGTGTGGATGAGCTTATGTTCATATATATGTGTGTGTGTATGTGTGTGTGTGTGTGTGTGTGTGAGTGGGTGTGTGTAAATCATAACTGATTTAAAGTGAGAAACTCCACTTTCTCACTTTCCGTCCCTGCAGTGTGTCTCATTGTTGGCCCAGACTGAGGTGGAGTTTCGTTTGCCTGGTCTGGTGTTCCCACACACACACACACACACACACACACACTTGCTAGCATAGATTTCAGAGCCTGCGCTGGCTTCATTAGTCCAGAGAGAGAGAGAGAGAATGGGCACTGCACTATTGGCATGTGGGTTAGATTAGCCAGGCCTGCCGAGCCTTATAAACCTTGTTCTGTTACTGAGACAGAAAGACAGAGAGAGGGGCAGGGGGAGGAGAGGGTCCCTACTAATATGTCTAGCAGAAAAGAAGTATAATTGAGACGCTGGAGCATGGGTAAGTTTCCACCGTAGACGCCGGAGACAGATGGGCATCAATGAAAGTGCGGCAATGAGGCGCATCTGTGTGGAAAGTCGTCCGTTTAAAGAATGACGCTTCAGAGACAAAGCATCAATACGAGCACACACCCTGCACCGACACACAGCTTTAAAAGAAGAGAGGGCAAAAATACACAGGCAAAGTCTGATATTTCGCACCGCTCATATTTACGGCCTGTCACTTGTGTGCAAAAGTGTAGATGGAGGAGGTATCAGAAGGGTGGATGATGTATGAAGACAACTGCTACACTGGCTCTCCGCCCTCATCTTCCCTCTATCTTGTCTCGACTCCTCTGCAGTTTGGCCATATATCACCGGTGACGCCCATTCACTTGACATTAACACACATCGTGAATGAATCCATTTCTGCTGTTTAAAAAAAGTCTGTGTGAGTGTACATCTGTGTGTGTGTGTGCAACTACTTTGTGATACCATGTGGACTTTTTTTGCATGTTCCTGTGAGGTCAGAGGTGCGTACTGCATCAGCACACAAGGTGTCTGGCTTACTGCATTGCATTGTGGGCATCTTGACAGTACCATCTGGGTCTGCGGTGCTGCTGGAGGTAACACACACTCACCTTGTTGATCCGCAATACTGCAATGTGCACACAGGAACACAAATGGCACAGCCACATGTGGGGTGTTTTACAGCTCATGACCTCAGAAAGCGATGAACACTGTTCTGCCACAGACATTTGAGTTCACTTAAACATCTGTTGCTAGTAGCAACCACACAGTTTCCAGCTTAAGTGACGTTGTTAGTTAAACTTTTTTTTTCACATTGGTGACATCTGTACTCTACAAATGCTCTGTTTAGCATTATCTGTCTGGTATTCATTATGTGATTGCTGTTTTATTGGCTGTTTGTTAGATTTTTTTGTTGTTGTTTCTTATTTACTGCTAGCCATTATGCTAAGTGAACGTCAACCAGCTGCTGCTCTGTTGTTTTCTCTGTTGCTCTTGTAATTGTGCATCGATTTTTGTTGCTGCTTTTGGAGATCATGAGGATTAACTCACCTAGTGTTCATGGCAACCACAAAAACTAGTGAAGGAACCAATACTGGATCTGATTTTGCTGTTTCTAAGGTCAGTCAGTTATAAACCTTCCACAAGCAGAGAACAGACAGATCAGTGGAGAGGAAACTCGTTGTAACAACATTAATTTCAAAATCCAACTATCCACTTTTGGATAAATAACATAATTAATGTTTATTACTGATTTGTCTGTTGTCAGGTTTTTGAATTGGGGTCAGATATCCTAGTTAGCCTGGGTTTACTGATCCTACCAGAACATTAGGATGCTGTTATCACTCATTTATTGTATTACTCTAATATAAGTGGAGCTTTGCAAGCTGACAACTTGCTAACCATTCCCAAGTCTTCAAATATTGCTGCTTTGTCAAACCTGTCAACATCTCTGGGGCCACGTTAACTGCAAATTTAACGTTGGCTCATAATGTTGATTTGCTTCTGGTGCCACAAACTGGCTCAAAGAATGTGACAAGGAGGGAGTCTGTGAGAAATTTCCCTAAAAGAAATGTAATTTGCAAAATGCAAGCAAAGCATGTTGATGCAAGTCTTACACTTAGATCATTTAGTTTAGTCATGCTTGCAGCATTGTTGATCAGTGGCTCCACTGCTTTGGTCCAAACTGAAATATCTCCACAGTGTCTGAGTGGACTGGAGGTATATCCACGGTGCCCTCAGGATAAATTCTAATTACTTTCTAATGATCTGCTGACTTTTCCTCCGGTGTCACCAGCAGGTCAGGGGGTTTAGCTTCTCCTGTGAAAGAACCCCATAATCTACTCCATGGACTGGCACCAAATTTTGTACAAACATTCACGAATCCCAGCTGATGTAATGACTTTGCTGGCCCTCTGTCTTTTCTTACAGTGAAAACTTGCAGCTGCTATTTGTGGCAAAAACATCTTGAATGAAGAAACGTCTCGATGACTATTGAAATTTGGTACAGACATCTGGCATGAGCATAAACAGTACATTTCAAACCATTTGTGATCGCGACTATTGAATTTGTTATGTTTTGTCTAATACTGCTGCTTCCAGTGTCGGCCTCAAAAGCCAAATTACAGTTAATAAATGTGATGATTTGTGTTAAGAATTTCACAACTAATTTCACAACGCTGTCTTTATCTTGTTGCCGCCAAGGAGGCAGCTTGATGAGCATAAAAGCTGGTGGACAAAAAGAGAGACAATCGAACAGCTGTTTGGTATTTGGGTGTTTGGTTCCTATCAGAAAGTCACAGCTCTTATCAGAAACACACACATACACACTCTCTCTCTCTCTCTCTCTCTCACACACACACACACAGGAAGACAGCTGTCTGGATTTATGGGTAGTCTGTGAGCACTGACACCTTCAAATATCAAATAACTGTTTCATTTCTCTATCAATGTAAACATCACACGATCCTGGAATTACTAAGGAGACGGCGCTTTTGTCTTACCATCTTGTCGTATGCCGTTTCTCAGAGACGAGCACGGAGCCCTTTCCTTTCAAACACAGTCCCTCTGATTCTTCCATGACGCAGGAGAATTCAGTATCTGGCCGGAGACACTGTGTTTTTATAGCACGGATGTAAATAACATCACCAGCTGATGCTCTCTGAAAACACATCAGAGAATTTGGTCAGTCAGATACGCACACAGGGGCAACAATTTATGTTATATTTGCTTCATATCCTGTCTGCTCTCACTGTGCAACTGGAAAGTATCTGAGATTTATCCTCCAGTTTGTGTGTGTGTGTGTGTGCAAGATTAAAAGGGAGTAATAAAAGCGATGTGGCCCCACATAATAAAGTATTGTAGTAGATTCTTGCACATTTTGATATGATGAGTAAGGCACTAAAGTTTATTCGTATAGCACAATTCCAGGTCACGTGACAAAGTGCCTTCAAATATGCATCATGTAAGATTTGAATTAGAACAATAGAACTTAAACAAGGGCTTAAGAGATGGATCTCTAGCTGCATTTGTCTAGATGGTCCTCAGATCACATGAAATGAAGATGCAGGGCCTCTGGAAAATAGCATTAGTTGAAAAAAACACTGCAAATGCACTTAAATAGCCAGCGACTCAGACCCAGTCGGATCTTCATCTGGTCAAAGTGGCATTTGTAAAGTCATTATGGTTTGGAATCAGATGGGATTTTGCTGTATAAATCAATAATATAGACCCAGCAGATCATATAATACTTAAAGTGATCACAGAGATTGTAAACTGAAGTCTTTATTTGATGGAGTGATGGGGAGTTACAGTAATTCAAGTGGTCGATGTATGGATAAATATTGACATCTCGGTTTGAGAAATAAGGAGTTTGGCAATATTGTTCCATTGGAAAAAGTAGAACCGAATAAAATGCTTGACTTGTCTAAAGTCAAACCTTGCTTAAAAAAAGTAACATACATTCTGAGGTTACCCTTAAATGTTAACAAATCTCGGTGCTTTTCTTCACCTTCAGGTCAAAGCAGTCTGGGCCACAGAAAGACAAGTAGACAGATAAACAGACCTGCAGTGCATAAAATCCAGCCAAGTGAAGGAGCAGACAGAAAAGTCCAGACAGATAAGTCTGACAGCAGTGTGTGTTTTTTTTGTGCCGGCTTTTTCCTCCATTATATGCTAGATGAAGGAGGACACTTGACCTTGCATGTGTTTTTAGTTTGGCTGTTTCCTCTCGTCCCTCCCTCACCTCCCTCCTCCATCATCCCTGGGGCGAGGTCTGGCCCTGTGCACCTCCACTTAAAATGACCCTCCACCTTCCAGCCCCCTCCGCTGTGCACCTTCACCCTGCTCAAATGGTTCGTGTTTGTGTGTGTGCGTGTGCCTGTGTGTGTTTTGTGTGTGCATGAGCATTTCCCTTCAAAGTCAAGTGCTTTATTGTGTGCAGAATTAATGATAATCCCTCATAGTGCTCCTGTGCTGCATAAGCCCCTGGAGCTGCTTTTTACCTTTTACCTCCAGAACAACGCACGTCTCACTGATCCCCGTCTTACCTAAAGACCTGCCCAGATACACTGAGACAGACAGCTCAGACAGAGAGGGAGAGTGATGAGGGTCAGTGGAAACCAGTTGGACAGAGCATAAGTTATGAAAGGCTTCTTCAAATCGGCAGCCGCTCAGTGTCTCCCCGCACAGCAGTGCAGCTCTCCAGGTCTCTGTGTGCATGTTTACACACACTCCGGCTCAGATTAAACACTTCTTTTCACACTTTTTGACCTTCCTTCCTCTTTTCTGTTTACCTTTCCTATCTGTGCCTCCAATTTTGCAGTTTATCACTCTAATCCAGAGCACAGCTTCGAAAATATTTGTTAGGCGAGCCAGAACTTATTGGGAGACCTTTACAGAGGAATGCACAGAATGACTCTCTCACAAATAAACATTGCCACGTCATACACTGACCACCATCTCTCATTTAAAGCCAAGAATTCTAAACAGATGTCTTTATGCATTCGCCTGCTCAGCAGCGAGTGGAGCTGAATGTTTGGACATGGGAAGCTGAAGTGAGGGTTCACAGTGGATTCTGTAGGGACCAGAATACTGCATCTCTGTAATAATCACAATGGCCACGCTCCAACCATAATACTAATCCCCAGGACCCTACCTCGAGCACACAAGCATATGTACTGTACGTGCACAGAAACTCACCCACACATTCAAAAACCACCCAGGTAATCACTTCCATACTTATTTTCCTTGCATTCATATTCCTCTCTCCCCTTCGTATGTTTTCATAAAAACAATGCCAAGGCTTTCAAAGCAGGTTATATAAATGATTTTTGGAAATCCTATTTGAAGGGCCCCACTAAAAGTGTGCTGGGCATCTGTGTCATGTCAGAGATTATACGGGAGGCTGCTGCCAAAAACACAATGGGACCCTGGACTCTCCCAGTCTGAAGTGACTGTGGTTTCACCCTCGTAAACGGCATGTTTTGATTCAATTGATGTACAAATGAAATGTATTAAATTTAACTATTAGCACAAATAACATTCTGAGTCAATCAACTGACACAAAGCCTGAGTTTTTCACATAAAGCCATGAGTGTTTTTTTTTTTTTATTTTTGCATTTATACAGTCCAATCTAATTAAACATGATCCCCACTGGTTTGAACCCATCAGAGGGCAGTTAAATAAAATCTATCTCAAAATCTGGGGCATAAAAGTGGTCACATAGCTGTGCAAAAGATTGATGTTTCTACCTTTTGCTTTCAATGTGGTGAACTCAGCAAGATGCCTTGAATTTAGGATGGGATGAAAGAAGAAAAAAGCTACGGGAAACATGCGTCACAGTCAGTTGTGGGGCACACAGGGCCAGGAGAGTGAGTTCATACCGAGCAAACATGCCGAGCCACTTTAATTGTTAGTGTGAACAATAAAACCTTACTAATACCAGCAAAATCCTGTTTATATTAAATATGTGAGGTGTTTCTTTTATAGCGTATGGAGAACTGGTTTTAATCAACTTTAAAAAAGTGGGCTCATGGAACGCACCTGTAAATTTAATTGACTTAAATACCTCTGAACCAGCATCATCCACACTGCCCTCTTCAGGGAATAGAGAGAAAGTGATGCAATAAAAACAGTGGGAGTAGAGGTGAAGAAAGTGGAAAGGTGGAAAAACTTAGAATAAATAAGATTAATGATTTGATCCTCATCTTGCCTTGGCTATTCTGAGGATGTGCTTTATTCCTGGATGTAATGAGTTCTTGTGATTTCTTGATCCTGTGGTTTTATTTAATACCTGGTAGTTTGTCAACGCAGTCTATTTCTAGCTGTTATGTTTGGACTTGAGGAGGCTTTGAAAGGGAGGAAAATTAAAATGTGTAGCTACTGGGCCCCTCCTCTGAACTATGTAACAACACCCATGTGGGCCGTTACACAGTCCTGGTCAGACGTTCACAGGCACACACTTCTGAGTGGCCCTAACTGCAGTTAGGACTGTGTGTGTTGTAGTAATGAGATATAGTGATAACTGAGGTGTTAAAAGTTCCTCTGGGTTGCTGCAGAGGCAGCAGGGGGACCATCACCTTGGTGCTAAGCTGCTGCTCATTTCCTGATCACTCAATACATATGCCATCACACTGGAGGTAGACTGCATTGTTACACTACTTACACACATGTGCATTCACACACACTCACTCATGTGCATATAGTTAGACGCATGTGCGCCTAAACACGAAGTGCCCCACAGCATCGCGGTGACCCTGCACATAATCATCTCTGTCCCCAGGGCACATTGGGCTGTATGCTGTTGGTCACGCTCCAGCCCAGAAATGCCGTCCACCAGACTGCCGTCTTTCATCACCATCTCCACGGCAACAACGTTGTAAGTCACCGTGACAACGAATTCCACCTGGGCCTGTGACACTTGCTGCCTCCTCTGAGCTCAACATTCAATCACATCTCCGTATCTGCTCTACAGCCCTCCTCAGCTCTTTATAACCCTATTTCATATGTGCTCTAATCGGCCTCCCTGCCTCTGCCCCTCACTCAACTACTTATACACTCCACATGAACCTCTCTTTCTCTCAGTTGTTCACATACTTTTTCGGGTTCTGAATTTTAAATGCATAGCCAGATTAACCTGCCAGGGGCCTCTGCAGGAAACCTGAGCTGGGGGCCCAAGTTGAAGCTCCATTCTACCTGCTCTTTGTGGATTATTTGGCACCAATCAAACACAGTTCAGATACATGAATCCACATGATATCCTTATTTACTGTCACTGACAAAATAATCAAAACTTTAAAATTATGTTTTTACAAAGCATGCTTTGCTTCCTTTTCCCTTAAACCATGGACTTGAAACACACCATGATTTGAGTGCATAATGTGCTTTGGTGGCCTGTAATCCCATCAGATTCACAATTAATTGCAATTATTACAGACAAAGTGGCACACAATGAAACTGGGGCTTTTGGGCTCCCACAGGGGGTCCAGAGTTTGGCTTCCTTGTTGACGCACTAGTTGTGACGGGATGTAAACAAATAAAATACATTCATAAAGTGTTGGATAATAGGATTAATGATGCCGAAGACTGTATCACCAAGTGAATTCACGTGACCCTGTGTTAATCCTAACAGTTAATGCACACAGAAGCCACAGTCTCTGGCATCTTCTGAAAGTGCTCTGCTGCCCTCGTGTGGTTGTTGGAGGAGGAGGAGCTGGTAGACTCCGTCAGTAGTATGTGCTGAGTCGTATAGTAACACTGAGGACAGAGATAATCATCATGTTTGGTTTCATTTTGTATCAGAGCCCCAGATGATTTCCATGTTTATCATTGGTCCGTTAAATTTCTATATAACACCTTAAGTCTTTACGGTGTATAGGTGAGTTCTGGGGCATTATTTCTACTCTAATTTGTAATACTCACAAGAGCACTGTATTAGACACTACAGCATTCAGAGCACATTTTTTGATATGCACCAAAGTGTCCAAACTTTTGGCTTTGGTCTGGGTTTATGGAATGACTGCGCCTGTTAAAGAGAATAGAAAAGTTGAGACTGTTCAGTCAAGCATGACTCTGTATATCTGTTTTTCTGCAACTACATTAAAAACTACAAAAGTGACCTTTTGCAAAATGTTAAGGCACAACTAATAATTAAACAATATCGCTTAAGTACAAATAATAGCAATAGAAGAAACAGCCAATGGGGTGTTTACATATAGACGTGGATAGGTAATGCATGAGTATACAGGACACATCTACCGACATGACTGTACAGATACACTTATTAGCCACAACATTAAAATCACCTGCCTAATATTGTGTAGGTTCCCATTGTGCCACCACAACAGCTCTGACCCGTCGGACCATGTACACAGAACCACTGTGGGTGTCCTGTGTTTACTCCCGTTAGGATATTACCAGGGAATCCTTTGGGTACTCTGGGTTTTATGGTGGGCTGTCTATGTGTTGGGTTTGGTCTGGCACATTCCATGGATGCTGGTTCTGATTGGGACCTGGAGAGCCTGAACGCCAGTTCAGTACCTTGGGCCCTTGGTCGTGTTCCTCGAGCTATTTCTGAGCAGTTTTTGCAGTTTGACAGGCTGCACTGTCCTGCTGGAGGCTGCTGCCATTGCCATGTGGTGTGTTTGGTCTACAGCAGTCTTTAGATGGGTGGTTTGTGTCACAGTAATGTTCACCTAAATGCCAGAACCCAAGGTTACCAGTAAAACACTGCATTGTAATGAGTCAATCAGTTGTATTCATTTCGTCTTTCAGTGGTTTTCTCTTCTAAAGAGTTGAATCACTGGCATCATCATTACGCTAGGCTAAGACCCAGAATAACTGCTGCAGGGTTTTGATGATTGCACAGAGAGCATGGATGGGGCGTAACTTGGTACCTTTTGAGTGCTGTACTTGTACAGTTTTGAAGCACTTGAGTATTTCCATCTCATGTACTTCTACTACTGTATTTTTAGGTACTACAGTCATCTGACAACTGTGGGTATCCTGTAGTTATTAGTATTTATAAGACATTGAATAAAATCCTAAAATACGATGTGTTGTTGCGGATTAAAGCTCCTGCAGACTCACACAGGTATTTTCAGCTGTGTCTCTGATTAAAACTGCTCAAGTTGAAACTGTGCACAACTACAGCCAATACAAAAAGTGGGAGAGTCTGTTGTCTTGCTTTAATACGTCTGGTGCACATAATTTAAAAAGCCTTGGGGGCTCCATAAACTATATATTTTTAACTTCACATAGAATGGAGCTAATTTAAATTGTATACAGTATCTGAACTTCTTCCACCACTAACAAAGAGTGGGAGTCTGGTTTAGCTCTTACACTGTGTTCAGGGAAATTAAACCCCACGGTGTGATGGATGGTGGATTCCTCTTAGTGAGAACCAGTCAAGGGCTGTGAAAGCAGTTCTTCAATTCTTCGTCGTAACAGGATTACGCCTTTGGAAAGTCAAATCAATTAACCATAAGGTATTTTAAGCCTATACATATAATGAGTTGAACTTTTTCCACCACTAACAAAAAGTGGGAGTCTGTTTTATCTCTGACTGTATTCACAGAAACAAAATCCCATGATGTAATGGATGATGGATTCCCCGAGCGAGAACCAGTGAAAAGTTGTGAAAGCAGATCTTAAATTATCCCCTAACTAGGATTACATCTTCAGAAAACAGACGTAGCCTCAACCTGAAACCCCCTGGAATAGCACGTTGTCTGCACCAGAGGATGTTCAGGGGTGTGGGACCACATTCCTACAGTAGGACCCTTGTTTTTCATTAACTCTTTTTTGGGGGCAGATAAGATGGCAAACACTTGTTTATTCAGTTTCTGGTGGAATAAACCTTTAAACCCACAACTTGTTCGTTAGAAAGTACTATTTGTGTGGAACAAACCTTTAAAACGATGAATTGTTTCTTAAAAAGTACCAATTGGGTGGCATAAACATTTTAAATAATATGTGCTTCGACTGAAAGTAGTAGTTTGACTGAAACAAACATATAAAACCCTAGCATGTTGAGTAGAACAGCACTGTTTGGGTGGAATTACCTTAAAACCATAACTCGCTACTGAGAAAGTATTAATTAGTTGGAATAAACCTTTAAAACTATATGAACTTGGACAGACTGTAGTAGTTTCGGTGGAATAAATCTTTAAAATCACAACTTGTAAACTAGAAAGTCACTGGCTGGAATAAACCTTTAAAACCACTACTTGTTCATTAGAAAGTACTAATAAAGTTTTAAAATCAGAGCCTAAGTACTTGGACAGAAAGTAGTAACTTTAGTGGAATAAACCTTTAAAACCATAACTCGCTGGTTAGAAAGTAGTTACTGACTGGAATAAACTCTGAAAACCATTACTCACTCGGCGGAAATTACTAATCGGGTAGTATAAAGTTTTAAAATTACAGTGAGTAATTGGACAGAAAATAGTTGTTGGTTAGGAAGTACTTACTGGGTGAAAAAAAACTGTAAACATATAAGTACTTGGACAGAAAGTAGTAACTTTGGTGAAATAAACCTTTACAACCACAACTTGTTGGTTAGAAAGTACTCATTGGCTGGAAAACATGTCTGAATAAACATTTAAAACTATACATTTTTGGACAGGAAGTAGTAGTTTGAGTGAAATAAACTTTTAAAGCTATAACTTGTTAGTTATAAACTACTAAATGGACATAATGAACCTTCCAAATTAATAGTACAGGGGCAGAAAGTATTATTTTGAGTGGAATAAACCTTTAAAGCCACAAGCCGTCCCCTTACCCATGCAAACTCCGAGTCATCCAATTTGGTTTCCCTCTGGACAAACAAGGGTCCTGGAAGTGCGGTCCTGAAACTGCAGCCTCAGGCCTCAGATATGTAGTATTTGACTCCCTGCCCTGCTAGAGGCAGCAATGTGCCGCAAGGCATCTATCCTGCCGCAAATAGTCGAACAGAAGGAGCAGATTCCCCTGGCGGTGAGCGGCGGTAGTCGCTGTGCTGCAGCGGTGAAGCGTCCACAGCCGCCTCCTGTCGTTCAGACAGAGGGAGAGAGAGGGGGGAAGGACGGAGAATGGCGACCGTGCAGTGCACTAAATGCACGGCAGAAAGAAAAGGGTTTCGGCGGGAACTTGATTCTTGGCGACACAAACTGATACACTGCGTTGGTATGATCCATGTGCAGTTTCATATTGTGTAAAAAAAAATCAGCGGGCTTCAGAGATTTTGCCCGGCAGCTGAGGGATCGCTATGTTGGATCGCTAGCTAATGCTAGCTAATTAGCAGCTAGCCTGTAGCCTGGCACCATAGGTGGTGAGCTTTAGCGGTTTAGTTAAGCTCTTGGGCTAATGTCTACCAGCTGGCTAGCCGCTCGAGTTGGCTGATTTTCTTTGTCCCTCTGAGCTAGCTAGCTGCTGTCTGTTGTTAGCTTTTTCAGAGCTTGTTATTTGACCAAGAAGATATCGTAGTCTTGCATTAAGGTGTTGCATATCATTTGTCGCGAACTGATAGTTACAAGGTTAGCTTCGTTTGTTTATTGACATATATGTTGGCTGTGCTAATGCCATGCTAAGCTAACATTAACACCGTTGATGTTATTTGGGGGAGGGGGTTGTTGCTACGTTAATGTCAGTGCAATATGAGAGAAGCATTCACTTCAGCGGTCTCGGGTAACGGTTTTCCTCGTACTGTTTGTTATTTTGAACACCGTTTTTATTCTGCTGAAGCCCTTAGCGTCGAGGCTAGCTCCCCATAAGTTAGCAGGATTCCTTACTGTTTATAACGTTTAGTAAGAGTGATGTCAGAATCAGAATACATAGAAAAGTAAGTAATCAATGTCAGTACTACTCACGAATCCTATGTGTTGTTTATTTAGTTATTACAGAGACGGGGTATTAAGTATTGGACGTGTTGGGTGTCTCCCTGAAGCTGACAACATCGAAGCACTGTTGTCTGCAAATTATGCACTCTTGCAGTAAAACCAGTGTAGATTTATACAAGCATAAAATGGGGAGAATAGACTGTACCTAAATGTCAGTCACTCCAAGTATGTATATGTTGTCACTGACGGATTGCATGTGTTTATTTTGTCTTGCAGGGTTTGAAACTATTCTGGAGGGAATCTATGGCCCACTGTTGCTGAGAGACCTCAATTTATTTGATGGTGGGTTACCGAGTGTGCACATTTCTAAAGTCTTGATCCTTTTGTGTAATCATAAGAGGATTGTACATTTATTTTCAACAAAAATGATGAAATATCCAAACAAACAATGCGCTAGTATTTCTCTGAGTGCCTTTTGACTTCTCAGCCCTGTGTCAACTAAGACACATTTATTTTTACAACGTAAAGCCCAAAAAAATGTGTCAGTTATTTGTGTTCTTTAAGGCCAGCTTTACCTAACAAATTGGCATTTGCTGGGTTATTTTTTTCCAGCTACTGATTTATACATATTTGATTATCTCTTGAGTAATCATGAGTATTGAGTCAGCACAAACACATAGTCAGTATTGTGTGTCACATGCATGTTTACTGTTTGACATAAATGTAATGTTGCCCCTTTGTTTTTGAATAACAGACTGATCCCGTAGACAATAGGCTTATTCTGTCCTTTCAATCTTTAGAGTTACAGATAGATTCCCTTATTTACCTTTCAGACTAGAAACAAAACAACCAGAATATTAGCTGATAAACCGACAGTGTATTTACACTTCATCTGACCCTACAGTAGTAACACAGACACTTGTGTGAAAACTTTTTGGCATGTTACCAACAGTCTATTTTTGATTTATTGATATGCTTCTATCACCTCAAAACTGGTCTCTTGGGCCTCTACCTTGTGTTTCTCTCTGGCCCACTTATCACCCTAAGTCCTGCAATTACTTACCAACTTTGCAAGAGCCCCCACACATTAGAAAATATCTCCACTCCTGTCTGTATAATGTTTTTGCCAAACTGCTGACTCAAAGGAGATTGTTTCGGTATAAAACATAGTTAGTGTTTACATAGTCATGTCATAAAAGTAGTAATAAAATGGAGCAGTGATTCCCCCAGCCTTGCTACTAATTTGAGGAAGCAGCTTGGTATCAAACTTGGAGCCAACCCAAAGCAAGTGACTAAAAAAAACACTAGCATCAAGGGATAGTTTCATGATACACTGGCCTCTTTTTGCTCTTCATTCAAGTCAAATGAATTACCCAATAAGGTATTCTAGGCTTATGCTGCATTTAAGAAAAGGTATGACCATACAGACAAGGTACACCACATCCTGTCGCCCGTTTAAAGATAAAAGTATCCTTGGGGTACAGTATTTCAAGTGATTTGGTTCCTTGTTGGCTGCCGTAATGACAGTTCTTGTTTGTTCCTCTTTCTTACACAGTCTGTGGTTCCTACAGCTAGGAGGAAGCTTTTTTTTTAGATTTTGTCTGCTCGCTCTCTTTTTTTTAAAGTAATGTCAGTCGGAATTCTTAGACTTGATAAAATGTGAAACATAGTAAACTGATTTGCAGTTTAAGAGAATCCCATCAAGTCATTTGTGACCTGTAATATATTGATCATTACGATTTTATCTGTTTCATTTGTCAGGCATTCATATACATTTTTCAAACAAGCCCATGCTTATATTTGTGGGTGTGTTCACATATATCTAGAAAACAAGCCTCTGCAGTTCTGTTTTCATTGAGGGATATCACCTTGAAATCATCTTTACTCCCAGTGGCTCTACCCTTTTCTTAGCTTGTTGCATGCCTTCACAGGCTCCCTGCGTTTTTGTGGCACCAGCAGCCAAAACATGCAGCTTGTTTGACACTATCTGGCAGTATCTCGCAGTGAAGTCAGCAGTGCCATCTGGAGTTTGAGTGAGGCTAGCCTGGAACATAATCAGATGATGTGTGATGGGGACCTGGCAGCCATGATGAATTGCTTGATTGACGTTTACTTATTTGTCCCTGATTTAATTATTTTTAATGAATATCAGCCAAAGCTTCTCTAGTGTGTTTGTACTGTGTTTATTTGTGGCAGGTTTATTGTCATAAAGCACTCCTGCTCTTTGATTTTCAACATAAATGTCTGCTTTCACATTTGATGCTAAAAAGAATTCAGTAAAGAACAGGAATTAGTTAAAATATTAATTGTGTGATTCAGTATTGAAAGAACCAAACGTCCTGCAGCACAGGTTCTCTCACAGGCAGTCTTTGATCACGACTTTCTGGTGAGCAAGATTTTTGCTGTCAAGAGTACCTGATAAAAATCATACAGAAAGATAATGAAACATTTCTGTCGTCTTGCAGCTCGTATTGTCACACTGGGTTTGGTCAAGATGACAGTTTAGCACACAAGAGATTTGAAATGCGTCCACAGCGTCTCGCATGTTCTCTTGGTTGAAAATTGGTGTGAAGATGCAGTTTGGAACCCAGTGCTGCCTCTTGTTCAGTTCTATATAATGACCCCGGTGGGTGGCAGTTTAATTCTTGATGTACCCTTCTTTATTAATTCCTGGTTATGTGTTATTTTGTGTTTCAGACTGTGAACCCGAAGAGGTGGACGACTGGTCCCCAGAGTCAGGCCGCTCTCAGTGTTCATTCTGCAGCCTTCCCCTGGACAAACTCAGTGTAAGAGTTGTAGTCAAGATTGTAGTCATTCGTAGCTTGTGACAGTTATATTGTAAATATGTATTTATTTATATTTAAATAATAATATATACTATAGCATGTAATAAAGTCATGATAATAAGAAAGTCAGTAAAGTAACTTGTCTCTTTTTTTAATGTAGGAAGCAGTACCTGCAGCCACGTCGCCCCTCTCCTCCCCCTCTGATTACTCTGAGAGCAGCCAGTCAGCACATAGGTTCCTCCAAGCTGTGTTTCACAAGAAAGGTGAGTCAGGTGTATTTCTGCCTTGTGGAACATTGCGCAAATGTGTCGACTTGTAATAATCTAAACCTCCTGCCACAGGTGCACAGCTGTCAGCTTTCTTCATGTTGTTTTCAGTTACTATCTTGGACAGAATATTTAGCAGCAGCAGTGGCAATGCTCTAAACCAATGTGATTGAAAAACCTCACCGGTTTGCTTTGGTTTGTCTGCTTGTAAAAGCCTCACATTCACTTTTCCAAATCCCATTGTTTTCCACAGAGCAGAGTGTTTACTTTAATAGTTCATATTCATAGTATGTACTGAGATTTGAGATACCCTCCACCAGTGCAGTGAAGGTGAACTGAATTTCAACTGTACTCACTTAAACATTATATTTGATCTGTTTTACCACAAGCAACGTCCTGCTTCCTCTGGCTAGTCCTGTCCTTGTGGTTAACAGTTTATCAAGGGCATCATTTTACCGACCATGTGCCAGCTTAAGATTTCCTGATGAGCTTTGCAAGGGGTCCTTGAAGTCATCCCATGGGCTTGGACAGAAAATGTAATTTAACATCAAAATGCTTCCAAGGTGGAGACAAGTTATGAATCTGAAATGTATGACTCAGTGACTCAGCTTCGATCTGGTCAGGGCTAACTTCACTCCATGTTCCACATAACCAATCCTTGCAGTTTAGATTAGGGTAGGAATGGGTGATATGAATAAAATTCTGCATCATGGTGTGTTTAATTTTATATCTTAGTATTGATAAATGTTGCCATCTAATAACAGAAAATCAAATGATTTAATTATAATGTGACAAAACAAACCAGGAATATCCAGCATAGTTCCTACCTACCAAAGTGCACCGTCAACTAAAACACATAACTGATGGTGACCTAATACAAAGCACAGTTACCATGGTATAAATAGTAGGACAAAATGCCTTTACACTTTACTTTTCAGTGCAATAGCCAGGAAGAGGTCCTGTATTTTCGGAGATATGTGTCACTTTTACTGCTCATGTGGTGGGGCCAGGAGAGATTTTTGCCACAGTGAATTTATAGCAAGATGTCAGAAAAACCCTCGTTTGAGGACAAAAATACTCGAAGATTTTCTCTTTTTTTTTTTTTTGTCCTTGATTTTATGGTTGTTATGTTGCAAGTTCACGCCACTCATTTTAACTCCCGTCTGTGCTTTCTCTGCAGATGTACCCCCAGGCTGCGATTCCAACATACCTCTGATTGCCCAGGAGCTGATGAAGAAGATGATCCATCAGTTTGCTATGGAGTATGCATCCAAGTGCCTACTCCCCACCAATACAAATGGTGTTACAAGGACCTCCTCCCCCTTGTCAGAAACGTCAGATGCCCCTCTTGACCTCACCGTGAGCCGAACGCAGGAGCAGAAAGAGAGTCAACCTGACCCAGGTAGGGTAAAGCATTAACTGCAGTCTGAACTCGAAGCCTGAAAATATAACTAAAGTTTCCAGTGTGTGCTCCAGAAAGAAAGAAAGCACTGTGCTCAAACCTTAGCCTTTTCATATCAATTTGTCTTGTGACAGACGGCGTGCTAGACCTCTCCAATCGGAATTCTGCCTGCACCGCAACTTCATCATCTAATCACAAAGTGTCAGGGTAAGAGTTTTTTTGTCCTCTGATTTCTTCTGCCTATACGGTTCATTCGTATCCTGTTTGGGTCAAAATATATGAGAGACCTATCATTATTATTAGTTAAAACTGGAGTTCTTAAGAAGTACAGATTTACGTGACCTAAGCATTTCTAGTCCACGACGACTAAAACATCACTTTGCATGGGAGGAAATCCCTATTTCTTCTAGATTTTAATAATACATAATAGTTACATAGCACTTTTCAGGACACTCAAAGACGCTTTTAGTATTCTTGCCTACTGCATTTTCTTTCAGATGTATAGAATGGCAAAGATGGGGACGTTAGTATTAATACTGTGTTGTATTGCTGTTATTCTTACCAGCACTACTTGATTTTAATCGGCTAATTGACACCTCTCTGGTCCAAATCATATACAAGCCCTCTTTTTTGGCGGTGCTTTGGGTAATTCTAAGTCATTCTGAGAAGCTAGTTCAAATTTGATGTTTTGGTTCTATGGGGTTGACTCTTTTATCTCTTGAGCGGTAACGTCACAGCAATGATCGATTTATAACATTTGCCAACAGCTCAGGATTGTACAATGAGGAGAACATTGCAGTACCTTACAACGATTTTACCTCTTTGTTTACTGATCCATTTATGATGAGTTTGATTATTCAACCTTCAAGCATGTAGGACTCTCACTGAAGGATATCACAGACTACAAGGGTTGTATGTGAGCGCCAAAGTAACCCCAGCCATTCACAGACTGTCCCACCTGGACGTGAAGAGGCTTTGCCACACAAACAATGTGTGTGTGAGTGAGATGCACAGCAGCAGTGTGTGTGTGAGGGCCCAGAAACAGACTGAGAACATACAGACATGAAACTAACAGTCGCAGTGATGTTACCAACACAAGGCATAAAGGAGTGGACCCCTCGCTCTACACCCCCCTGTTCCCTATGCCAAAATCAAACCCCCTCCATCACCTCCATCCTGACCCTGCTGTTTGGTCCTCCCATTCCTAGGAGGCAGCGCAGGCAGAAGGAGGAGTACACTGAGAGGAGCTGGGAGCTGTCTGAGGGGTTGCTGTCCAAGGCTTTGAAGGATATACGTTCAGGGAGGCTGCCGGAGCAGCGGGCCGCGTTGCTTTATGGAATACCTCTTCAGACCCTGAGGCAAGGTCTGGATGGCTGGGCTGAGGGGAGGCTGGGGATGCTGCATCAACTTACACCAGGAAGCAGAGATTTCAGGGATGAAGTGACATCATACAATGTGATGTCGTCCATGTTAGGCGGCGAAGCCCGCCTTGTTCTGCAGAAGGTGGCGGCGTGGGCAGAGCGGGCAGAGATTGGAGGAGCTGCAGAGGAGAATGGAGACATCAGTTTCCCTTCATCTGCTCTTACCTTTTATCAGCCGAGTGGTCCACAGAAGACTCTCCCTCACTGTTTTCCCCAGCTCAGGGATGCTCTCCAGCCCCCACCAAGCCCCACCCCCAGTCTGGAGCCGCCCACACAACTGCGTATTCCTCAGGTTCGTTCCATGTCTGACCACAACAGGTCAGCCTCAGCTGAGAATGGCAGCGGGGCTGAAAACCTCCATCAACGTACCTCATCAATCGAGGGTACTGCCAGTTCATCGACAGCAGCTGCCAGACCTTCATCTCTCTTCAAACTCAGACCTCCATTCTTGGCACAAGGCTGTCCGGGCAGTGCCAGCCAGTCACCTCATCGCCTGGGACCACGTGGATCCTCACTGGATGACTCAGAAGAGGGGCCGGGTTTCCGAGATAAGGACAAGCAACCTCGAAAGAAACGTGGGAGATACCGGCAGTATGATCACGAACTGCTGGAGGAGGCCATCACTATGGTGATGGCTGGTCGCATGAGTGTTTCCAAGGCCCAGGGGGTTTACGGGGTACCTCATAGCACACTGGAATACAAAGTCAAAGAACGTACTGGAACACTGAAGAACCCTCCCAAGAAGAAATCTGCCAACTTTTGTTCATCCAGTTCCAACTCGTCTGGTTCTGGTACCATGACCAGTTCCGTTAACTCAGGGAGTCTTGCCTCCGCTGCTGATGCAAAGAGGTTCTAGACCACAGAACGCCTCGAGAACTCCTCAACACTTGAACACATAACCTCTTACAAGATACATGTTTTCTGGAGACACTTGTTAAAACACAACACATGCCTTTACAAAGTACACAGATATTAATATTCAGGTCTTTTAACTATGTGTCTGTAATGTGATGGTCATACTTTCAGCTGTATTTCTCTAGCTTCGTCCTGGGCTTTATTAAAGCAGCTACAAAGTACAAAGAAGCAGTGGTGCTCAGCAGGCAGCTTTTGTTTACAGCGGCTGTTTAACTCAACAAACTCCTCATAGCTTTTGTTTTGAATTACTAAAGCTAGAAGATCTTGAAGGAAATGGTTTGAAATACCTAAACTGTTTCCTGTTATCAGCAAATCCCATGAAAAGACCAAAACCTAAAAAGAATTCTGGCCTCACAATTTAAAGATTCCAAGTGGCATCTCGTTGTTTTGTAGTTGTAGTATGTAGTTTTTGGATTTCAGTGAAGCTCTGTGGCACGGAAGTATTACGTGTACCTGTGTGTGGCTACAAAGACCATACTTTTAATCGAACAAAAAGTCAACTTCAAACAATACATCAGCCACTATTTTAAAAATAGGTGCATCATTTTGCAAACAAGAATGCCAAATATAGTCTTTTTGAAGCTTAAAAGCAAACTTGTGATTTTCTTTGACCTGTGTGACACTAAACTGAATATCACTGGGTTTTGTTGTTTTGTTAAAAATTTTATTCAGTATATTGAACACATTTTTGTTTGCAGGCTATGTCAGCGGGTGATTTTCAGGCATTTAAAGCCATAATGATTAATTGATTAATTGAGAGAATTATAGTACAATCTGTACGTTCTGAAAATATTCGTTAGTTGCAGTACTACTTGTAAGAAAAAATCAATTCCTGGTTTTTGGTCTTGTTAGGAGATTTGTTGGTAAAATATATATTTTTTTGGAAATAAATTAATACCAGCTTTATCCTTAAAGACCTGCAGGAAATTCTTGACTTGGTTTTCATTGTTACACAATTTGGTTTCTCTTGAAGAAGAAAAACTGACATTGATTGTTGTCTAAAAGATCGCTGAGAATCAGGTCTGAGCAGCACTGTTGGGGCCCTTTTTTGGAGCTAAGAAATAAAGTGTGACTTTCATCTTTGCTAGCTGTTTATTTATAGCTGATTATTAGGTTATTCAGGTTTAATTCAATTCTTAAAGCTCCTTCTTAATGGAGTGGTGATGATTGTCATTTGCAGCTTTCTATCTCTCTCTCTCTCTCTCTGGGTATCTTACCTAGGTTAATCAAGTGACTTAGAGCCATTGTAACAAATTAAAAACTCATTACTATTGCTAGACACCTCTACAAACAGGGAGATTGTACAGTATAAAATGCTGTGGTGGCTACGTTCTACTTATGAGTTTTTGTGTAAGAGATTAGCTTAAGAAAGCCATTTTGTGTCCACAGTTTTCCTCTCTTTTTGTGCAAGCTAGTCTGAACATTGTATTGAGTGTAGTTGGAATGCAAACGTGCAGCATGTTGTAAAATGTGCACTGATAAGCTTGGGAAATGTATGTCATTGTGTTTGTGTACTGTTTGTGAAAGATATTCTTTTATTATCACAGATATTTACTAGTTCTGCTACTGTAGCTGTATTACTGTAAACCTCATACATGACTGCTGCTTGACTTTATTTTACGGGACTGTTTTCCTGGCACAAAGACGCGTAGCTGTGACGGAAGCTCTTTTCAGCTAATGATTCAAAGGTGACTCGGGTGGAATGCGTGAAGCCTAGGTGACAGGTTAGTATTTGTTGTATGGATAGGGTTAATTGTCACTGATGGTTGATTGTGTCGGCTACTGGAGGTTACAGTAGTTTTAAGGTTTCGGTGGAAAGCTGACAATGTGACCATAGCGTTATTCGGTGCAAGGCTTACAGGCTTCTTTGTCTGTATCTGGGAAAATGCAAAATGTTGCGTCTTCACTCACATCTGCCTCTCAGATGGACCTTTTTCCATCAACAGTGCTATTACCAAAACAGCATTTCAGGGTTACCCACACAACTGCTGCTTCAATTTGTTTTGCTGTGATGTCAGCCTGCCTGTTTCTCGCTCACACTCTCTAACCTCGTTGCCACATATACCTCTGAACTTTCTCTGCCTATAGCCCAGCGTCAGGTTTCACATCAAGACCTCTGTGTTAGGATACTGAATCTGCTGGGGGGAGAGCTCTTATTAGCTTAGGAACACTTGTGAGCTCTTTGTCTCTCATGGAACAACACCTAAGTGTGAATTTATTGCCATCAACAACACTTAAACTTCTGCAAGTAAATTATTATCGTCAGCCATTTGGTGGAGTGTAAAAAAACATTTAAAATGGTTGAAGTTCTGCCCTGTGGCATTTACAGGAGATCTGCCATGTTTTTAGCTAAGCATTTGCCCCTTTTGGTTATCTTTTGATGTCTTATTGATCATTTTAAGGGCGATTTTTGAAGCAATTTAATTTTTTTAAAAGCTTTTTTTGTCACATGATTGTGTAGAAATTCAACCTTTGCAACACTGATGTCTCCGCTCCTGAATGTCTCTGCTCATGACGGTACTCAGTGCCTGTGTCTGGGGCTACAGCTTAGTGCAGCATGATATCTTTTACTCTGGGAGTTCTCTGCTATTTATATCAAAGGGCCAGTTTGTAAACAAGCCCAAACACCTCTTGAGAAATAGAAAAAGATCATTGTCATTGTGCAGAGCTTAATTGCAGTATATTCTGGGAACACACCTGGGCTTTGAGCTTAAGACATATTTTTTTTTGTTTTTTGGACTGAACTGCTGGCAAATCTTTAAAGCAACTTATTCAAAATCTGCTATTTATGCATAAATCAGTAATTGCACTATGATTTCTAAGAAGCATTTTTATTGTATAAACCTGTTTTGTGTTGTTGATGCATACTTATTTATTGATTGTGCTTCAGAACTGTGATTTTACTAGTTTGATTGTAGTAGTTCTTGATTTGTAACGGGGCACTTGGATGCAATGTGATATGTGTATTGCTACAATTGCATGAACACTTTTAAATGTTAGCTTATATAATTTATTTCGTCCAGAAATTACACTCTTGCCTATTGTGGTTGTTTAGTGCTTATGTGGCAATTAAATTATTTAAGTGATTTAAAAGATAATTTGATAATCTTGTAGAATTCAACATCAACACTACAGAATGTAAATGCATTCAGCCTAGTTGAGCTCTGACCAGGTCTGGATGCATGCAGTACTTAAATGGCTGGAAACAGAGTCCAATATCAAACATGCAAAAAGTTTATTGTTAATAAGTAAATGGTTTGATTCTATAGTGAAATATGTCACCTCTTGGACCTGTTGACTGATTTGAACATTAGAGGTTTTCTTTGAACTGCTAGTTTGTTGGCAAAAAGTGCTGATGAAAAAGAAACATTTAAGTTTGAGCGTTTCTACAATCGTTCCTTCTGCTCTAAGCAGAATGTTATCATTTGCCTTCAGCAGCTTCTCAATAAAACAGTTCTCTAATCTAATGAGTTGCTTGTCATAATTTCACGAAGATAACGGTTTGCTTCATGGTCCTGCTGCACTTGACGGGGTTTATTTTTTGCTGTTTTTAAGGAAATGTTCTTTCATGCTGGTTTGACAAACACTGCCTTCACAAAGCCTAGAAATGGCAACAGAGGATGCCTATATATTACTATAAATGACTATATCATAGCTGCACATAACTCATCTAATGTGGTTGTTCATTCTAGCACCTAATATAAAGGATTTCATTGCTACTTTAATGATGCTAGAAAATGCAAACAATGCAGTGGGTTGCAGTTGGCACATTCTGCAGACTACATGCATCTATACCAGAGGAATAAAAATAATCAGCATGGATATGTTTGCCGCAGTAAACAAGCCTTGGGATTACAAAATATGCACACATGGAGAGGGGAAAATGAAACTCTAGGCTGTTAGAACACAATATAAAGTTAATTATGTTGTTCCTGAAAACATCATCAGACTCTTGTTATTCTTTGTGACTACTTATTTGTCGTTAATTTGGGCTCAATAATGAGTAAAACCTCCTCACTCCAGTTTTTCCATTTTTGCCTCCAGCTCCCTGCTGCCATCAATCACAGAGGACCTGGGAGATCTGGGACAGCGAGGGAATAAGTTTCATCACAGTTCTGCGTTGGATGCTGTTCTGCGTTCTCTCTGTCCAGCACACCGGTCCTTACTCTCCCAGATCCTGAAGCTGGCCCACCAGGAAAAATTGCTGACGTTCCTTAATTGCGGACCTGTAGGTCAGACTGAATCTTACTGCTGTCACTGCGGTGTAAACCCACAGGACAACGCTACCCCTCATTCAGTCACATTAAGTGAATGTAAAGCCCACAACCGCAGCCTGTACTACCCTTTAACTGACTGTGAGCATCAAAGTCATGGCAGCACGGGGTACCATCTAGGAGACTCCAAGTCCAACTGTAGCATCCATCACTTCTCTTTTAAAGACTGTAACAGTGAAGGTCAGCGGGGATCAAGGTATGACTGTGTGCAGAGGTGCAGGATGGAAACTTACACTGTTTTATCCTCCAAGAGGCTGCATTGCATTTCCTGCCAAAGCCTGACTGATGGTCATACCAACAACATAGTGTGTTCATTTGCATCCCCTCCTCCACTATCCCAGTCCCCTTCACTTTGCACTCCCTCCTCAAATTTATGCCCTTCGTCATCAAAATCTTCTAACCAACAAAACCACCACTCTTGTCCCTGTTATCTAAACCACAGCTGTCTGACACCAGTCAGGAATACAATAGAAAAGGGGGTTGCAGATGGGGACCCACCTTGTCCTGTCCTGAAAAGAGAGCAGAGCCCCTCTCCTCCCCCTCTTTCACCCATCCCCTCAGATGTTGGTAAGAAAACTGATGAAATACCACCCTCTCTCCTTCATCACAGACAAGAGGAGGAAGACAACCTGATGGTTAAAAACAATCTTGTGAGTGCTGGCTACCAGGAGGCCAATGTGGATACAACTACAGAAGATGAGCTACAGTGTAAGACACCAGAAAGTAGTCAGGCTGAACAGAACCCAAGTGGTGCTTTACTGCAAGACGTTATGAATCGCTTCAGTGAGAAACTGGAGACAATCAGACCGCTCGACAAGGACCCAACTCTGGTTTCCACGGCCATCTATGTTTCTGACAAGGAGCAGCCGCAATCACCCTCAACCAGTCAGAACCTGGAGTTTCATGCTGCCCATCTGACTGAAATCATCACCACGGTGCTTCACACAGGCAGTGCTAGTGACTACAATCTCAGCGAGCTCTTCAGTCGCCATGATAATGGAGAGCCCAAGTCACCCAATACGCGCTCCCGTCGTCGCCAGGAAGTCCTTGCTGCTATAGCAACACCTGCTGATGACGCTTCAACCAGACGGCATACCTTACAAATCAAACGGGAGCTTGCAATGCTTGATCAGTCCTGCAATAAGAGAAAGGTGCGACTAGCAAAGAAGGCAAAACTGAAAGATGAAAATGTTTCTGTAACTACATCATGCATTTCACCAGACCCAAACCTAGTGAAAGAGGTGTCTAAAAGAGAACCTGAAGTAGGTGTAGAACATGTAGAGAACTGTAGAGAAAGGGAGGGACCACTGAACATGCTGTCTGCAGAAAGTGAAAGGCGTGAAGTGAAAGAAGAGATTCAGACAGTTATAGTAACAGAAGAAATTCAGATCATTAAAGCAGAGGGAAAAGAAAGGGAAGTATCAAGTGGAGAAACAGATCTTACTTTCTCAGGTATTCAAATACAAACCCCTGAGCTACAGTGCAAGTTTGGCAAACAAGGCTCAAAGTGTGACAGCGTACAAACACAGGTGATCACAGTGACTGCAACCTCAGCTAAGCAGTGTGGTCGGCCCTGTAAAGAAGATGTTAAGAGTGGCAGTGCTGAAACTGATGGGAGCCACAAAGAAGCTCCAATAGATCAAAGCTGTGACACTGGCAAAAGACCAGGTAAAGGTAAAGATTTCAGTAGAGAAAGACAGAAGTGTCATTTAAACCACTCCAAGGGGGCAAGAAAATCGGGGAGAAGTATTGTCCCTCCACAGCGATTCTCCTCCTATGTCACAGAGCCCAGGAAGATGTTCTTTGTTGCATGTTTCTCTGAAAGCATCTTTAACCATGGAGCACAAAAGGACAAGGGGTTGACAGCTAACACCTTGCACGCCTTATCCAAAGATCAAGATGAATCAACAAAAGAAGCCTGTCTGTCCTCCAATGCACACACAGGGAAGCCTGCCGTTGAATCAACACAGAAAGAACAACATGGGCCGTCTTGCACAGAGTCAAAAGATCAATGCCAGGTCTCTCCACGAAGTGTGGCTGCCAAAGAGAAGAATCTTAAAAAACACAACTCAGACAATAGGACAGATATCAGCGACTTGGCTGCCACACCTTATGGAAGGCTACGATCATCTCCAAGAAGACTACAGCTCTCAAAGATGCAGAAAAACCCGTCAGATATGGAGGTCGCCATCAAACCTGCTACCTGTGTAGAGAGCCCTCTCAGCGCCCAAATCCAGTACACTAGTCCAATTAAGCTCATGTTTGTATCACCAGTTAAGGATAAAGATGGAGTGAAATATAGTCTCAAATCAGCAGGCAATGGGTCTGGTACACAGGCAGAAGAATCTTTTGACCCCTGTGAAGAGTCTTCTTGGTCAGGGACACCTCAGAAGCACAAAAGCAAGAGCATTGAGTCTGCGACATCACAAGTAAAATCTATTTTTTCACCACTGAAATCTGCTACCTCACGCACAAGATCTGCTTGTTCACCAACTAAGTCTGCTTCTTCACCATCCAAGTCGGTGTCTTCAACACCCAAGTCTGCTTCTTCAACACCCAAGTCTGCTTCTTCAACACCCAAGTCTGCTTCTTCAACACCCAAGTCTGCTTCTTCACCAGCTAAGTCTGCTTCTTCACCAGCCAAGTCTGCCTCTTCAACGCCCAAGTCTGCTTCTTCACCAGCAAAGTCTACTTCTTCACCTGCCAAGTCCACTTCTTCACCAACTAAGTCTGCCTCTTTGCCCAGGTCAACTTCCTCATCACCCAAAAATGGTTCCAGAAGATCAGGCGATGGCACTCCGACTAAGCGTGTAGCTGGAACGGAGAGCCAGGGATCACCAGGTAGCTCGTCATCTTTCCATGAAACCACCCCTCCAAAAAGGCGTCCAGGCCGGCCAAAGAAGCTGGGACCACAGCTGGAGCAGAAAGCGAAGAGGCCGATTGGTCGACCACGTAAGCAGAAGGCTGTGGATGCAGTAATTGGGGCAAAAACGGTAAATGGAAAATGTCTTGTGGCATCCGATGTTGAGGAGAATGTAAACAAGAACCTCAAAATAACAGTGAAGTATGGTCGCTCAAGGAGAAACAAGCGAATCGTGTCTGAGGGCTTTGAGCAGCTGCAAACAGAATTCAACGATGCTTGGCAAGCCGTGGGTTGTAAAAGTGACTTGGGCATTTTATTGCACAACTCTAAGAGCAGCTCAGGTAGTATCAAAACAGCCTCAGAGGAGTTGGATTTTGTCAGCCCTGTGAAAGAGCTTGCCCCTCAGTCTGGCAGTAACATCAAATGTCAGAAGCAGAGTGAATCTGTCCCCTCGAGGAAACCAGGCAGACCAGCGAAAGTTAAAATCTCTGGAATATCAGTCACAGTAACTACAGTGTCACCTCGACAACGCAAAATTCAGATAAATAAGGATTCTCGGCAGTCTCCTGGCACACTAATTCATAAGAAAGTACTTCTACCAGAATTCAGATCTGCCAAAGAGCCCTGGACAATCAGTCATCAGTTAACAAGCAGAAGGAGTCAAACAGTGGACGGGAGCGAAACAACAGATGATGGTAAAGACGAACTGCCAAATCAGCCTGTGGCAGTGCGACACTCGCTGAGAGTGAGAAAACCCTCCATCCACTTTCTGCATGCTGTCGCCACCTCTAGATCATACAGCCGCAGTAATGCTCTGGTGCGGCGCTCGAAGCAGCTTCTGCTGAACAAGGCCAGCAATGAAAGGAGACAGGAGGAGCAACAGAGCAGTGTGGAAAGTTCAGGGCAGAAAAGACAGCTTTGTGCACAAGAGAGGAAGAGCATCCCTCAGGACCTGAGCAAAGTGGCAGGAGTATCTGTAGATTCAATCTTTAGCCCTAAAGAGACACTAAGGTGGTGGGAAGCATCAGCTGAGGAAAAGACGATGAACCAGGAGCTTGCCAGGCGGATACGAGTCATCTCTGACACCTGGGTCTCAGACACTGTGGAGAACCAAGAAAAAGAACGTGCCTTTAACTCCAAACTAGGTGCTAAAGGCAACAGTTCACTTACCAGGAAGTCAAAACATTCCTCTGTGGTTCGTACGCTGTTTGACTGCCCAGCTAACAAACCAAGGTCCTACAGCATGCAGCAGATCTGCTCCTGGTTTATGCAGACCACAGAGACACAGTCTCTGGCTATTGTCAAGAAGGCAAGCTCCCGTCCCTATGAACCTCGGCACTTTCCTCGTTCTGCCAGTAAAAAAAGTATTTGCTACAGTCCTCAGGCAGAGCGGCTCCGTAAACACATCAAGAAGTTTGCCAAAACTGTGCCAAAAAGTCCATTGCAACATCAGCAGGCTCAAAGACGGCTGAGGAATAGGAATAAGGAAATGCGTAATATCAGACGACAACTTTTCAAACCCAGCTTTCCAATGGGCAAGCTCAATCAAAGAGTCCAGTGCTGGAGAAGCAGAGCAATTTTTAAATACCAAGTCGCTCTGTTTAGAGCGAGGACAAGGTTTCTAACCCGGAAAGAAAGGGAGAGGTGGCGGAAGAGGCAGAGGAGTAAGAAAAACATAAATGTAGTAAGAAGTTGCTCAAATGGACCTGTAGTAACTGGACTACAACCAAAACGCAAAGCATTATGCAGATCAACAAGAGATCTGTTTTCTGGCTGTTGGTGGAGATGCAGGTGGATGGAGAACAGATCTGTGAGCAGGTCTGCTTACCAGACTCAGGAGCCTGTGGATGTACGCAAAGAGCGGAACCTCTGCTCAAAAGCCTGGAGTCCTGAGTCCCTGAAGGAATGCCGGGTGTTGTTGAGGAAGATCAACTCTCCAGACAACGAATCAGCCGAGGAGGAGTCTGACTCCTGTACTGTGACACTGGATGATGGGTCGCCTTCCGCATGCCTCTTTGCAGGAAGGGAGAGAGAACTGGTAGGAGTTGTTAAAGCTGTGAAAACTGAAAGGAAGCGGAGCACGAGTAGGAGGACTGCCTCTAGAGAGCTGGCAGATTCTGCACCTAGATCAGTCCAGGAGCAGGGTGAAATGCCAGTGGGAAGGATGAAACGCAAAAACAAAAGTCCCGGGGTTGTGTCTACTGAACCATCACAGCCACCACCAGCGAAAATGCTGAGACAATCGCGAATGAGGGGCCTAACCGGGCTAAAATGGCGTGACTATGTATTTGGTAAATACCTCTCTTCTTTTATTGAGTATTACTAAGGTGATGACTTTGGTCAAGCTTAGATTTCAGTTGCCGCAAGATGAATTTGTGCTCTTTTTCTTCTTTTCCGACAGAAAACTAAATGAAGCATGGGGCCTCCTCTTCCTGGGAAAGGGACTGTGGTTTAACGTGGTGCCTTTGGACATTGAGCTGACCACGTGGACTGACCATCCCACTATGGTTCAGTCTTACACTCAGCAATTATGTAGCAGTCTAACTTAAAAGCTTGATGTTGCACTATTTTTATCCATGGATATGTATGTACAGTTTTGTTTTTGGTCAACTTGCCTTTGTCTTTCTGAACGTGTATAGTAGAACAAATCATGACATCAAAGAAGAGTTTTAACGGGATAAGCGCTTATACAGTCTGAATAGCCGTATTGGAAGGAAAGACGAAGCTTGATTGCATTAGGACAGTGCCGTCTCCCCCCGAAACATACCTCATCATCAAGGCCAGCACCTCTTCCAGAAAATGACCTTTTACTGTAAAGCCTAACCTGAAACCAGTAACAATTTTTAGCATTTAAACTCCAGCTCTTAACTCCCCTAAACTTATCTTTTTTTTAATTTATTGTCGCTCTTTGGCACTGTTTAAATTCCAAATTGCTAATTTAATAATTTGCTTCGTATTTTTTAGATGTGGTGAAAGTATATTGAAATTTAATTTTTAAACTCTCTATCAATCCGAGCCTTGTTTGCAATATTTGTCGATGCTTCGGTCGCTGTTGTTGTATTGCAGGCAAGTAGCCAAAAACATGATCTTAATGAAGGAATATTTTGGATCATCTAAGCCCCATTTTTTACTTTAATCCCTGTTCGGTATGGGCCCCAACTATGACATTGTGAACTACAGTAATTAGCCACTAGCCTGCACTAAAACCAAACATGTCATTATTTCTTTTTGAGTATTTTTAACCAGTCTAGGCACCAAACTGCGATTACCACACACAAGTGGCTACATACTCAGCCCCACAAAACGCAGAGGTGTCTGTGGAGTGACGAAGAAAAATGGCATTATGCAGTCGTAGAACGTAGATTCTGATAAATCTGTTGGTTTGTGGGATGTGTCGTTTTAATTCAGTTACCGTTATGTGAGTGTCTCGTTTTCATCCAAAGCATATACTGTATGTCGGTGTCAGATCTACTTCTTGCACTATTCCATTTGAGATTATTAATCCCACTACACAGATTCCTCCTCCCACATTTTTGCACATCCCATGTCCCACTACCAACCCCTACTGTAAAACTAGAGAATCTGTTTGGTGCAATACAAACCCAGATGATTTTATCAGTATGTAGTAGTTATTTTATTGCTGACAGACGAATGGATGTACACGAGTACCAGTGGCCTGGGATGTCACTTCAGTCGTTTCCGCAGCCATGTAATGTGATCGTAAAGGATAATGCTATACAAACTCTGTTTTTCCCACCTGCTTTGATCTCCTCAGTGAAGCAGAAAAAGAAATACCTAATTGTTATAATTGCATTAATTTTTTTAAACTATCATAAACGTGCTAGCATTATTTACTGTTTAAAATGCAGGTGGGAGATGCGTCGCTGTTTCCCTGGAGTTCCGCTTTTTCTCAAGTTACAAGAGACGCCTACCTCCACCGGGTCTCAGCTAGGCCTACTGCTCTTTCGCTTATCAGCTGTGTAATAGACAAGGCCAGAGAGTTGATCGATAAACACTAATCTTGGATCGACATTGCGTTTCCCTGCCTTCGGTTTGGAGGGCGGGCAGGCAGATCCAAGAGGTCTGGCTGTAGGTCAAAATTTAACCCCGTAGTGTGTATTGTGCCTGACTTCCCCTGTATGTGCGTCACTATGGTTGCCATTTCAACACGAGGGAGGTGGGGAGGCTCAGTCTTGTGATAAACAACCATCAGCCCTTTGTTTGAAGAACCTGGTGCTAAACATCTGTTGTATATTTTCTTTATCATGTGTTTTTATACGGTCCATTACAGATGCAACAAACAGGTGTCTGTGACTGGAACAATAAAGAGTCTTTTGAAATAACCAGTGAGTAGCGTGATTTGTTGAAGATGGAGATTATTCAAGAGACAGCATAGAGATGAGTTAACACAGTCCACAGCTAAGTGTGAATCAGGGACACTGCAGGTCACAGTCGGCACATTAATCCTTTAGCCTATTGTGTGTCCTCCTTTTGTCACTCCAAATACTGAATAGTGTCGTTTTTTTCCCCCTATTTTACATTCATGTGGATAAGCTCAGCCCTATTCACTGATCAGGCATGCATTATGTCCACTGACAGGTGAAGTGAGTAACATTAATCATATTGATACTATGCGGTGTTCTGATGGAAAACCTTGGATTTTAACATCCGTGTTGATGAGACTTAGACACCCAAATAAACACTGTCCCACAACAAACACACTCCCTCATGCTAATAGAAATCCCAAATGTCACTGGACTACCCCTGCAGGAAAATGCACCCCACCACATGGAAAAAACATCAAACAACCAGGAACATGTTGAGGAACATGACAGTGGTCCAACATGTTGATTTGACCTCCAAATTTCCTACACCCCATTCTGATCAAGCATCAACAGGATGCAGTGGAACAAGTTTGATTGACAGAGGCTCCACTGCACAAGCCAGAGCACCCAAAGGATCCAGTGCTCTGGTCCTGGTTCTAGACCCCATAGGACACCCTGAGAGGTCCTCTTGTCCATGTCCAATGGTTCAGAGCATTTTTTTTACCACATCAGGGAGACCAACACAATATTAGGAAGGTGGTCATAATGTAATGCCTGATCAGTGAATATAGGAAGAGGAAAAAGGCCATTTATAAATGTCAGAATGATCTGAATGCTTCCTGTTAGTCCAAGATTAATTTAAAAACCTGCACGGCTATTGAAGAGATTAGAAGCAAAATATGATTTTTAAAACAAATTTTGTCATTTTTTTCTTAATATTTTTGTGACTCAGTAAAAATCCTTTTAACACTCGTGACATATGTCCATACTGAACTCAAAAGATTACAGACCACAGATCAGATTTTGTGAAAATGAGAAGAGGACAAGCTCTGACATGTATTTCACTTTAATGATTAAAATGCTGAAACAGGACAGAGGAAATATGACTGATGTTATGAGGTGACCCCCCAAAATGTACAGGCTTCAAGTCACAAAGGTGCCAGTTCAGTTGCATTTACAGAGGCCAGTAAGACAACAAAGAAATACAGGAAGTATTTAATTACGTTAAAATGGAGTACATGAACACAAAAACAAGAAAACTTAACTGTTTATAACCAGTCTTTTACGACACATTGGCCTCCTGGTTGATGAGGGGGTTGAGGTCCAGTTTCGTCTTCTCTAGCGCTGCAGTCTTTGCCCTTCGTGACGGACGAACAACAGAAACGGACTCTGGAACATTTTCACCATCGCTGTAGCTAAGAGAAAGAAATACAGGAGAAACGACTCTGTTACAGTAGAGAAACAGTGTCAGACTGTTGTATAGACACTCGGTATAGGCATTCAAAATTAAATTCCACATTCTGCTGTCTTCTTCTGTACTGAAATAACCGATCTCACCTCTCCTCTGATGACTCTGCCCTCCTGCTCGGCTTTCTGCCCCCTTTGGCTGTGCAGACTTTCCTCTGACCTGTGCACACAAACACTCAGGTTACCTCGCAGTGCTGAGTCAACTTCTTCACTCAGGTGGACGAGAGGCGCTCTAAAAATATAATGGAGCGGTGAACAACTGCGGTTTTAGAGGAGTATACAGAACCTGCATTACCTCTTTTGGCTCTCTTGGCAGATTTAGATGGATCGTCTGTTGCAGCCTCTGTGGAAACACAGCAGACAGATAATTCACATTTCTGCATCTCCTCCTTCTGTTAGCTGCATTCTTGTCTTGACACACCAAATAGGATGGAATGAAGCATTTGTAATCCACTTAGCAACATTCTGGTAATAAGACATAATCCTTTCACAGGAGGAGTTGTCACAAATGTGTAGTGTAAATCTGGTTAGACATAGACACCGAGAAGGTAATGATGGCTCAGCGGGGGATCAGGTGGCTTTTGTTTGTATGTGTACCATTGACATCCAGGGGCTGCAGTGCACTGGCGCTGAGAAGCTCAGCTTGTTCTCTTGAATCCACCAGCTGAGAAACCATCTTTTCCAGAGCACGGAGACAAACACGATCAGTCACCACCTGAAGGACAGAAGAATTCAAAGAGGACAAATGAAACATTAGGCCTTTTAAGATGCAGACATACAGATACACAACTGTGTGTTTTCAGCCACCTCGTGACATGGTTCTAGTGATGGCCGTGTCTGCTGTTCCTGTCACCTCATCCTAGGAGATGTCGGTTTGATAGATTGTCATTAAAGTTCGTACACACATCCTTGGGTCCCACAGGATGAATCCCAATGATTTCTGACTTCCTTTGTGCCACAATGAGATTTACATTTGATATCTGGAGTTGAAGGTTTTTACTGACATTAATGTTCCCCTCAGGATGAATTGTAGTTACTGTGATCCTTAAAATTACATTACCTGCTATCATCAGAGCATAATTTAATAACATTCCATCAACTTCAGCTGTGATTGGTCCAACGTATCAAAAGCTGGCCCTTTCTAGCATCATAAAATATTTTGGTGAACATCTCAAACTTGATAAATATATGTGTCAGCCTTACAGAGTTCAGGCTTCATTGCTGTAGACTTTTGTGCCAATGTGCAAGTGCTAAAAACTACAGTTCCACAAATGGCCTGTTGAGGTCACTGTGAGGATAAGATTTTGCAAACAATTCACGTGTTTAATTGTAATAAGGCTTAACTATATGTATAATTCAGGGTGTGGCCATTAGAGCGGTGGGTACCATCATAGGACTGTCCATAGCCATGTAGACATTTGCCAATTTTTGGATTAGCCAGGAGCTGGGCAGAGTCGGGGCTTGCCATGATGGTGAAGGCCACAGTTCCCACACTGAGCTTAAAAACCTACTGGTCAGGAAACCAGTGGGTGACGTCTGAGGGTTCATCCATCTTTATTTACAGACCACAGTACATACCTGTACAAGCTGCTGCAGCAAAGTCTGCAGATCCTTCTTGACGGTCTCGTCTCTGCTGAGCTCCAGGTTGCTTAGAGTCTTGGCATAGAGACGCACCTCTGGAGCTGTGGGGTCCTTCAGCATCTCGCCACACAGACGAACTGCCAAGTAGTCGTGCACACACACCTCCTGAAGACAGACACACATTTAACACACAACCAGTCAGATTAATTCTTTTTTTCAGCCTCACTGTCATCAAATGAATCCTTTCAGCATACGTTAATAGTGATATCTAGTATTTCAAAATGGTGTACTTCAGCTGTGTATTAATGCTCTTCCTGCCCTGTCTTGAGCTGCAGTAATCAAGTGAACAATTTGCAGACTGTATTAATCTGTATTCCAGGGAAGAAAGCAATATAATGAAAACCTCAGGCAGGCAATAAAAATTCAACTAATAAACAGAATCTTTCTAGGGGGATTACCCAACCTACATTACTGAGGTTTTTGAATTCACACAAGTGTTTCTTACCTCTGTGTTAGCTGAAGGTTTAATCAGTGCACTTGGGCGGGTCAGCTCAACCAGCAGTTCGACTACATTGTTAATATCCACCTCAGCTAGCGGAGAAGTGGCTGGTGCATTCATCAGAGTCCGAACGGTCGGCAGGAAACTCTCCTCTACAACCTCCTGATGAGTCCTATCACACACAACAAAACAAATAGCATATTAGACTATGTTATATAAATCATCACGTCATCTTGACAAGTTCTCGTACTACACGCACACAGTAGTGATCAATAAAATTAACCAAATTGCTAAGTGTGACCTGCTCTCGCGGGCGTAGAGCTGGAAGAAGACACCGAGGCAGTGACGTAGGCGGGTGTCGTCCTCAGTGACAGGATTGTACCACAGCAGCACCAGACGAGAGAGCATCTTGGCGCTGGACATGCGGCCCGTGTACATCAGTTTGGCCAGACCCTCTGCTGTCTCTGTCCGCAGGTCAGACACCTGGGAATGTTACGCAGACATTTAAAATTCCTTAAAAAGAAAAAGCAGACGCATACTGCAGTTTATTAAGTAAATATATCAACCTCACCTCACTATCCAAGAACTCCGAAAGCATCAGGAGTATACTCTGCGCTGTGTCTTCTGGTGCGTCTCCCTTCTCCTCGGCCACTGCTGCTTCGTCCTCCTGCTTGTCTGGTGATTGGGAGGGCGGGGTCGCCTGAGTGGCAGCCGATTCAGAGAGCAGCTGGAAGCCAAACAGCAGCAGCAGGTCGATGATGGCCCGCAGAGCACTGATACGGATCTTTACTTCGTCCAGCTGGGCAATCTGAAAACACACAAAGCAGTTTTAGGACCGACATTCACCTAAGACATGTTTCGATTTTGGTCAGGTCACCAAAAATTGAAAAAATATTTTTCCACATAGCCCTGGCTGTATTTAGTCACAGAAGTGAGTTTTTATTGGCTATAGTACAGAGGTATCAAAAACAGCAAAAATAATAAAACCTGTCTGCATGTACTGAATTATACACGATCAGCTAAAACATTATGACCACTGACAAGTGAAGTGAATAACATTGATCATATTGGTACTATGTGCTGTTCTGATGGAAAACCTTGGATTTTAACATCCACGTTGATGAGACTTAGACACCCAAATAAACATTGTCCCACAACAAGTACAATCCCTAATGGAAATCCCAAATGTCACTGGCCTACCCCTGCAGGAAAATGCACCCCACCACATGGAAAAAACATCAAACAATCAGGAACATGTTGAGGAACATGACAATGGTCCAACATGTTGATTTGACCTCCAAACTTCCTACACCCCATTCTGATCAAGCATCGACAGGATGCAGTGGAACAAATTTGACTGACAGAGGCCCCACTGCACAAGCCAGAGCACCCAAAGGATCCAGTGGTATCCTGGTTCCAGACCCCATAGGACACCCTGAGAGGTCCTCTTGTCCATGTCCAATGGTTCAGAGCGTTTTTTAGCACATAAGGGGGACCAACACAATATTAGGCAGGTGGTCATAATGTTATGCCTGAACAGTGTATTGTTTAATAGGTCATGCGAAGGAAACGAGTAATTTAAGCATGAAAACATTTTGTTGGGTGCGCATGACTCTAACATGCTCATAAATGTATGCAAATTAATTTTAGGTATATGAAAAATCTGTATGAAATTACCTGTAGCAGCAGGACCATGTGGGTTTTGGCCAGCTCCTTACTGTGCAGAGTGCATGTTCCCAGACAAACCACGGCCATGTTGCGGACAGCAGGGTGAGCATTTGCTATGCTGGGCAGGACCTGACAGAGATGGGGAAAAAACAATGACATCAACGTTTTGCTTCCCTCCACACTTCCAAAGAGGCTCGCCAGTATGCTCGAAACAAGTAACTATGACTGTAATGAGTTTTAAAGCTGAGAAGACATTAGCAATGCAAGTAAAACAACACAGTCACATACCATAGAAAATAAATGCAATTCACTTTGTTCAATCTTCCATCTGTCCTCAATCTCAAATGTATAATTATTTGTTCCTGCAGTTCAGTGCACAATGAGAACACTTATCTCCATTTTTTTTTTGCTTTAGTCAAGATTTTTCTTTTAAAGGTTCCCTGTTGAACATTGTCATGATTCAATGTACAGCGCTTTAACTTTCAGATTAAGCAGTGTTTAATAAAAGGTCATTTGTCTAAACATAAGCACAGACATTTTATTTCAGGACAGACTAGATATGGTTGTATGCAAAGACTTAGGAGACTACATATTTTGCTGATGAAATGAGAATACAGTCACATGTGTTTTTAATGAATATGAAGATAGACAAAATAATGTAATACTTGACCGTCTTAAGAAGTCAGGGCTTAGTAAATCTCCCTTTGAAAGACATCAAAGCTTGAAAATGCTTCTGATTCTTCATTTAGTGATTTTACGCCTACTTCCTTGTAGACAACTTGAACATCTGAGATATTTCAGGCTGCCTTGCACACACAGCGTAAGATCTCCCCACAGATCATCAGTGAGTTTACTGATATTTAGTAGCGTCTATTTTAGCAGCTGTTCTTTTCTCCCAAACATATTTTTAGTGACTGTGGTGATTCGTCTACCCACAGAAGATATTTCTAAAATGACTCTGGCTTATCCAGATGTTGCTTTGTGTTGAGGTTCCATCTGATGCCTCTTCCATGTTTGTAAATCAGTTCTGCTAAGTGGATCTTGCACCACCACCTCTAAGCCGGCTAAACTTTCCTGCAGCTCATCTGCAGTTACACGCTGGCTTGTTTTGGCTTTTTGCACAGCTGATTTGATGAGATGATGAAAGCTGTTTTGTTATTATACGTCTTGTCATGACTTCCACAGTTCCCCCTGATTGCCATTTCAAACTTTGAAAAGTAAAAATTTAAATTTGGAGGCACTTTGATATTTTTTATTGCCCTGTAAGCATCAGTTTGCTTCTCTTTCAGATACTCAGTGAGCCGCTTGTTTGTTGTCAACCACAGTTAGTCAAACTTATCTCTACAGCTGTGTCACCGTCGGAGAATGTTCACCTCATTGTCATTAAGCTGTTGAGGGAAAAGGCTCTAGCTTGTTTGTATTTCTTTAAAAAACAATTACAAAGCCCAGGATGTAGTGACAGTGCCCTTGTGAGACAGTGTTGGGGCGGAGCTTGTTTTTGTTGAACATTTGCATGTATGGAGGCCTTATTGTATGATCCTTCGATAAAGCTTGTACCTATATACTACCCCAAACCTGAAAGCAAATGTTGTTCTGATGTACCCAGTTCATCAAAGATAATACGGTATACACATTAGTGAAATGTGGGGTTTAGGTTTTTACCAGTGAGGACATTAAGGCGCTTATGGTTGGACCAATTCGAGTCTTGATGCTCATCTGCTTTAGCAGTTCAGCGCACATTGTTAGACACCTCAAGAGAGTCTCTGGGTCATTCTGGAGAGAAAAAAACACACGCACAACAAATTTAGATTATTTCATTCCAGAAAGAAAAAATCTTTTTACTATTTTGAGGTAAATTATATTAACAGATGTACCTTCTCAGTGCGGATCTCCTTGTCAGCTGGCTGGCTGCTCTCTGCGATTTCCTGGAGGATCTGGTTCCTCTGGTTCTCCAGGTCTGTGATGGAGTCCTTCAGCTCTGCAGCTCGGCTGAACTCCTGGGCAGCAATGTAGTCCTCCAAAGTCTGTTTAGCCTCTAAGATACGCACCTTCACTTCTGCAAGCTGGATGGGAGAGGGAGAGGAAAAAAGGTGAAAACATAAGAGGGGAGAGTCATTCCTTAGTTGAAGTACACCCCAGAGGACTGCTGACTTCTGAGACAGGCAACTGCACCTCCACTAATAGGAAAACAACATCTGAGGCTCTGGGCCAGGTTACAGCCCTCTGGAGTCTACTTTGAATTTATTCACTGCAAAACCAAGCAATGGGAGACACCAGGTGCACAGAATGGATGGAAGCTTAGCACCTGGGCTCGGATTTACTTTGTGAGCAGCTATTTGGCCTCTGATATAGTTTCCAGTGCTTATTGAAAGCAAGATCTAAGACACCTAAAGTGTAAAAGATGGATTTAGAATCACAACTCACACCAAAACTGTGTGACAGCCCCTTTGAGCAGACATGTGTACCAAGGCAATCACAGAGGTTAAATAAGGAAAAAAGTCATGAAGAAAACTGACAAAGGAAAAACTAATGGACCAGGACACACTAGGCAAAGATGAGTTCAGTAGACATGATATGTATCTTCCACTTCACTAGTTGAAATGTACTCTGCCTCAGAATATAAACCATCTGCCAGCTGGAGGTCGAGCAGGATGAGCAAATAGTAATATAGAATCTGACAGTAAAGGAGGGAATGTAAATAGAGCGCAAAAGAAATGTAGAACAGAGAAAAAAATAGAATTATAATAAATATTAATATTACTGAACCTAATTTCAGACAGTCAAACGTCAATACGAGTACGTTTTATTAAATATTAGCTGTTGTGTAGACATTTTCTGTTTAGCAAAATGTTCATAGTTTAGGAAAATGTATACGTTCAATCTGTCATTTTGTACTTGGTTGAAATTTTCTACAAAACATAAAGTAGTTATGTGGCGATATGTATTATTTTCATCCACCCAAAAAACACTAAGGCAATTAGAAGGGATTACAACAGCTAACTGCTTCTCTGTGCGTTCGTTTGGCTGAGTGTTGCCCACCTGGACCTGCTGCCGGCGGCTCTCCTTCTCATCCACTGGCTGACTGGCCTCCATGATGGGCTCCCTCACATCTGATATGATTTCTGCCACCTGTAGAACACAAAGCCAGCTCATTTAAACATCAATCTCAGTTGTAATGGAAGATCTGTTCAATTTTCAAAGAGAGACCTTTAGTTACTGTCCATTTGAAAACATAGATGAATAATTTCCTTTTAAGTGGTCGACCAACTGAAAATATGAGTGGCAGAGACGTGCATTTCTCTTTAAGTGTGTAGACAAGACGCCTTGAAAAAACAAACACTGACTTTCCAGTAAAAAAACAAAAACTCTAGATTTAGGTGTAAAATGTCACTTACAGTTTGTATGCGTCTGTGGTCATCAGAAATGAGGGTGAGGAGTTTCTCGGTGAGCAGGAAGACCAGGGAGGAGGGGGTCTGTGGAAGAGCCAACATCTCCTGCAGAACAGCCAGAACGCGTTTCCTACAAACAAACACAACTCAGTGAGTCTAAACAAAAACTACACAAGGAGGAGATTATAATATTCATCAAATCAGACAAAATCTAAAGCAAAAAACAAACAGGGTTGGACAATAAACTGACTTCAAATATTTAGCAAATAAAACTTACTCATATGTTAAATAATAATAAATTGTTTCACGTATTTATTCATAGAATAGCTGCAACAATAAATAACATCCAACCAGATACTTTGCTGACCAGTCAGTCCAGAAGTATTTCACTTTAAGTAGTTTACACCCAAGTGATTATTCAAGCAAAAAAAACCAGCTAGTCTCTGATGCCTTTCCTGCAATGTTAGGATTTGATGCCTTTCTTTGCATGTAAGAAAATACATTTAACATCTTGAGCTTCAGACTGCTGTTTACACAAAACACAAGACATCTGAACTAGACTTCAGACTGGCCTGTAGGAAGGTATAAAGAGTATTTTTTCTATTTTCTCGGGGGTGGGGGGGGAACAATAAATCCACTGATAAAATAATTGGCAGAGTAGTTGCAGTCATACACTGGTCATCCCCACAAGAGTCATCAAATTAAACCTTCTCTCCCTGTAGTATTCCTCATTTACAGCCACTGTCAATCTATTCCCCTCCTTCCTTCTCAGCTGATGCCCACATTGTTTGCTAAGGTGATTTTGTCTGTGCAGCTTTCCAATACTCTCTGTCTTGTCTTACCTGCCACCCTCCTCGTTGGTGTCCAGACAACCAACGAGATGGATGAGCTGTTGCGAGATAAACTCTTTGGTCATGACCAGCTCCAGCTGGTTAAAGTCGGCTCTCTGCTCCTCTGACAGCACAGGAACTGCCTTCAGATATCTATAACAGTCAGAATTAAGAGTCAGGCCACAGCCTCTCAGAGTCCAGTCAGATAAGATAATTCAGCTTCACTCTAAATGACAGCATAAGCAACTTTCAGGTCACAGTGGTAGAGCTAAACATCTACAACACACTCACACCGAATGCGACACTGTAGGTAGCAGTGACATGACAGTGCACCACTTCTACCTACAAGCAAAGGCTACGTATAGCCTCAAACCAGCAACTTGTCACCTCTCTCAAATGATAAACTTATTTTATAAGCAGATAAATGTTAACTGTGCCACTCACTTCAAACAAAGTAATTTATGGAGCATGTCACACTACAGCATCACACATTTGGCAGGTAATAAAACAGCAGAGTGTTCTATCAGTGCATAAGATTATAGTTGTGTTGTGAGGTTTGACAGTATGAAGGATTGTGGAAGGCAATCTGTGATTTATGCTACAAGTTAGTGTATATTTATAATCAATTAATTCAGCGCACTTCAGTAAACACTGGCCTTTTGAAAGGAAGCATCTACTTTAACAAGGTCTCTGGATGATTGGATGGTTCTCCACCCATCAAAAGCAAAACCTGATCTTTAAGAATAAAAAATGAATGTTGTGCAGATACAACAAATTCAAAGGTGTTATTATATAATAAGAGCAGTCTGGTATTTCGACTATGATGTCAAATGATGTGTTGGGGCCCTGAGGCATGTTAACTTAATCACAGCTGTTCTGGCTTTGATCTTGTAAACAAACAAACACCAGCTTACATGTTTACTGAACAATAGCAAATGTTGTTTTGCTTGTATGGCAGTGATCACTTTTTATATAAATGTCACACTGATATAACTAAACAGGTTGAGTTTAAGATAAGCAGTTAGTTAGCCACACTGGTGTAGTAGTTATATAAGCCTTGCGTTAGCCACACAGTTACATACAGAAATACTTCCTCTGAGAACACACGACCTGCCTTCAGACACCTGGAGTTACAACATGGTCATTATGGCAACTGGATTTTTCCTTTTTGTTAAATTCAGACCATCACAAAGAAACTAAAACCACATTAAATACTTCATAAATCATTCAATAACCGTCAGCCACTACTCATGAGTTGCGTGACCCGGGATTTATTCTGCAATAATAGTAAAATATACAGCTGGCAGCAAGAAGACTATAAATGTAACCCAGAGAATCTCTTGCTCTGTTCTTACCCACAGAGGTAGTCGGCATAAGTGGCAGCATCTGGTAACACTTGCTCCAGCATTTCATCACCATCGTCTCCTTTACCCTTGATGAACTCACACAGAGCTCTCCAGTAAAGCACATTTTCACAAGTCAGAGAGTCCACTGGGATCAGCTTCCTGTTAAAAAACACACTTAATGAATCTCTAACCTCAGAGTTGGTCACATGTAAGAGAACGGAGAAGTGTGTGAACGTACCTGTTGTCTAGCTGTACTCGATTCTGCAGCAGCTCTTCGGTAGGTGTGCTTTTGAAGATGGCTTTCAGTGTGTCCAGAGCTGTGTCAGCGCAGTTCTCTACATCCAGCCTATGGAGCAGCTCAATGACGTTACCGTCCAGCCGAAGCAGCCAGGCTGGCAGTAGACGACTGCAAACCACCTCCTTCACTGCTTCTACAAAACACAAAGCCAGCCAGAGTTATTGGTAAGGCTCAGCAAAATTTTGAGATGATTGAAGTGTTTCTGCCTCGCCTCTGAATCAAAAATGCCCCATGAATAACGAAAAGGCCCCTACTTCTTCAGTGTGAGAATTTTCTGCTTTTTCCCATTTTTTATCTTTGTAAAATAAATACTTTTGGGTTTCAGATTGCCCATTGGATAAAACCAGACATTTAGGAGCTTGTTAATTGTGATGGACATTCTAAAATCATTTTTGACATCTCACTGAAGAAGCAGTTAAGACAGCAACTGGTTGATTAACTGACTATTTTAAGTACACATACTTGGGTGAAAATAATGCTTCACATGCATAGACAGAATTTGCTGTTACCTGAGTTGTCATGGAGACCCTGCTGCAGTAGGCCAACTCTCTGTGCGATGGTAAGAGCTTTAATGTGAACTTTTTCAGCCAGAACCTTAAAGCAAAAACAAAGATAGAAGTGTTGAAGCATCTGGTATGAGTGCTTTTTAACAAAAACAAAAAAACGTGATCCCTAGATTGCATACCTGGTAGGCCAGCTTGCGGACGTTCTCTTTAATGTCCCGGGTGCGTTTGAGCACTTTGGGGAGGGTCTGAGGGGACATTGCAATGCAGGACAGAACGGCACGTCTCACCTCAGCATTAGTATCATTTTCCAGAATCAACATATAGGCTGGAAGAGGAGAAAGATACATAATTTTACATATCAAAGCTACTAAGACCAATGATTAAAGACAAGGTTGAGAACACAAAGTGAGCAGGAACAGAAAAGTTTTTTGGCAGAAAAGCAAATACATAACTGCAATTCTAATATTTCTTGCATTTGAAAGTGAGGAGGGGAAAATACAAACCACTGATGGTGGGACAATCAGCATCTCTTGGTTGCTGAAGCCGAGTCATGGCCAAAGCAGCCTGAATCCTTACGTTGGGGAACTTGTCAGTGACACGGACCAGCATGGCTTGGTGGATGCGATCAAAGAGATCATCATCAATCTGGGCATTCTCTGCCATGCTGCCCAGCAACTTGTTGATCAGCTGACACACTCGGAAACGTACTGCATGGCTATTGGCTTTATGAGACTGAGAAAAAAAAATAGTGATAGAAAATGCAAGAGTCCAAACGGGTGTGACAAGAAAAGGAAAAGAGAGAGAACAAAAAAAACACACATGCAATCCAGGTATAATGGTAGACATGGATCAAAGTGAAGAGGATAAGTGAGACAGAGAAAACGGTTCAACATCACAAGAAAATATGGGAGTAAAAAAATAGATTTGAATATAAAAGAAAAAGAGAGCAGACAGATGGGACATGAAAAAAGCTGATTAAAAGGCAGCAGAGACATCAATCCCATCGGGGCTTCTGTGTTCTACAAATGCTTACAACAAAAACTGAGAGGTCTTGTTATTGATGTAGACAAAAGGTCGAGGTGAACAGATCTCTAAAAAAACTTAGTGCAAATTTTAAACATCTGTCTGTTTTTTAATCATATCACACATACAGAACAAACAGTTAAAACTCTGCATGGATACAATAATGTAATAATGTTTATACCTCCAATAGGAAGTTGAAGATGAAACTCAGGAATGGATGATCATCCTCGGCTTCTTCTTCCTCCTCCTCCTCCTCATCCTGCTGCTCCTCTTCCTCTTCTGTTTTAGGTGGAGACTGGAAACTCGTGGCGAACCTCGCAACAAACTCGATGACATTTTCAACTGTAGGTTCACGTTTGTAGACAATCATTGCATACTTGAGATAGTGGACAAACTCCTCATGGAACAGCGTCTTGTCTTCAAGCTGAGGTGGAGGAGATGGAGGATATGATCAGTGACACGCGACAGGAAATGCAAAACAGGGAGAAACCAGAATTTAGATTGAATATAAGATAAGTAAGACTTAATGTAATCAGTATCAACAATACTTTTTCACAACAGCACAGTAAACCACCCAGATAGCTCAGACCATCTGGGACAGATTTGCTTTCTGTCCCAAGGGTCAAAACAAAACACTGGGAAGCAGCTTGCAGTTTCCACACAGTGTATTTGTAGAAAAGAACTACAGATAAATGAAAAGTCTGCCCCAACTTGCAATCCTGTTACATTTACAGAAAAATTTTGGCTTAAAATGTTCCTGTTTACACTGTATTTTGCTTAGTTGCATGTGTGGCTATGCATGAATAGCACTCGTTAAAGTATAAGTTTCACCTTTTTATGTTGTAGGATTAATATATTTGGTTTTTAGGTTACTTATGGGACAAAATCAGACATCTGAATATCTTGGTTGTTGTGATGGACATTCTTAAACCAGTTTTTGACATCTCATAGTCCAAATTATCAAGAAAATAACAGGCAGATATACTGACAATTGAAATATTCTTATTATTGACCAGTCTTTTTATGTTGTTATATGCCTGTAATGTGCTTTGCTTTAAGGTACAGCTCTTCTGCTCTTTTTCTTGTACGGTCTAACGGAACTAAATCACAAAAAAATTGATTTCCTATTTAGAATCGGTCTTTTTTTTATCATAAGAAAGATTTGACCGTGCATTCTCAAATCAGACGAACATGAGAGCAAGATACAACACAGCCAGCCTTACAAAAGGTTGATTAATGAGCAAGTGTGGTGTACATCTACTGACAAACAAAACATACTGGAGAGATTAGCAGTGTCCTATTACCAGCTCACAGTCCGTACCTTGTTGTAGCGGCTCTTCAGACTAGCCACTAGCTTAGCCTTGTTGTTGTGGCCCTTCTGAGCGCGCTGAAACGCCTCCTTGATGTCTATTTCGTTGTCCGCAGTCATTTTTTCTTCTCAAAAAAACACAAATTGAAACACAGAATAAGTCAAACAGCCTCAGCAGCTCGTCTCAGAGTAGTTACAGTCAGTAACAGCTTCACTAGCTAACAATAACAGTCTGTTGGTCTCCAGTGTCTCATTAGCGAACCGGACCCCACCTCGATCCGCGTCCCACTGAAACCAGAGCACGAAAACAACGTAACCTAGCAAAGGCGAGCACCAGTAAACTCCCCGGAGACACTTTTCAGAGTGATTTATCAGTCTATCAAAGGAGACATCGTATTTTACAGAAGATAATAAACTTATTGTGAGTTTGGGAATTTACCTTGTCGTCAGGTTTCTGCTCGTCAACTGCCGCCCGTTTTTAAATTCAACTGCCACGAGTTCTCGCGAGAACTGAGATGTGTAATCTTGGTTTACGTAATGACGTATTCGTAGTGTTGGAGCCCTGCGTACAGCCTGGAAGTCAGCTCTATAATCTCTATAATGGGGTTTACATTGTAGTTACCTAAAACTATGAACTTATTAACCAGCTAGTCGATCAAAAGAAATTTAATAAACAGTTTTTAAAAAAATATTAGTTTAATATATTTTAAGGAAATATTCCCTGGTAACATATCTGTAATGTGAGGATTTGCTGCTTTTCTTAGTTTTTTGTAAACTAGACATATTTTTTTTTTTTTTGATCGCATTAGGTCAAAAAACAACTATTGGCTTTTTCGAAATTTTCTGACATTTTACAAATTATAAAATTACTTTGCTACCTACTATAATAAATTATAGATTGATAATCACGCAAAAGTTGTAGCCATAAAATATATATCCTATTTTTTAAAGGTTCAAAGTGATTCTTTCTGTCTTTGAAAAAAGATTAATAAATATAATGTTAAGTATTAACAGTCTGCTTGCATTATATAATTATATACACTAGGTGTTAGCTTAATTGCCTTTGGTAAAAAATAAAAAAAAATAAAAAAAAATCAGGGGGAGAAATGTGCCAGAAGGCAATGAGGCAATACATTTACATTTAGTTTACAACAGTGAAGTTAAACATTCTGGGTTTTGTTGAATATTTGGCAATTTCTCATTTGAAGACATAAACAATCAGGTGGTCATATGACTTAATTTCAGGTTAAAAAACGCAGTTAATTGACTAATATAGTATACAACGAAATATAGGCCATCCTTGTGCAACATCCTCCAAATGCTAATAAGATTCAGGTTTTTAAATTCTTCAATACTTCACATGTGCAACTTATTTTTGATGACAGGATTAATCCTCCTTGGCACGGAGGATACCGAATTTCTATAAAGATGTTCTGCCATTCTTCAGGGACTATTTTTTCAGCTGCCTTTTGTTCCCTAACACCTGTTGTACTCATACAGCCCCAGATCATCACATTCCTGCCTTTGTGCTTCACTGTCAGGACTATGCATTCACTGTGGCAGTCCTAAACAGGTTCATGCCAAACATGCTGGACCTCATCTGAGCCAAACAAATCATCCGGATCATCATCTGAGTAAAGAATGTGCTCCCAATATCCATTAGGCTTTTATTCATATTCCTTGGGAAAGTTTAATTTTGCAGCTTTGTGCTAAAGAGCAAGTGATAGAGATTGTTGTGGCCTCTGTCCTTCCCACTGTCTGAGCTGCCACATAAAACTCAGATTTCCATTTATAATCTTCGTGCTGAATCTGAAGCACTTGCCCGTCTGTTTTTCAGAGCTACATTGTGCAAGTAGCACACTAACCGTGGTGTCATATCAGGAAGATGGCCAATTAATAGTGCTGTGGCTCGTTCCATACTTCGTGATTACAAGTACAACAGTGTTTCGAATGATTTTTAACTGGTCACTGATCTTCTTGTTTTCCATCATAGCAAAGAGTCACAGTCAGAATTCCTCTGACAGCTCTTTTCCATGTGTAGCCACGATGCAGACATGCAGATAGACACAGTCCATAGGTCTAAAACTGAGAAAGCTCCGGTGTTTTCAGATAATTTTATAACCATGAATATGCAATTAGAGGTTAATTAAAAATTACACGGGTACTCGAGTTAGTTAGCTTTCTGACTTTTGTGTCAGTGATCACAGGTGTATTCTCATTCGTTGCATTGAGTTTCTACTTTAGGGTCTATGTTTTTCATTGTTCAGAACTAAAAAATACTCCACTGCTCAACTTAGAAATAAGGAAATCATTTAGATGTGGTAGAATTTTGAATTATTTGGCATTCAAGTGATACCTCACAGGGGTGCACTCACCGTCTGTTGTACACTGTCTGTCTCGTAAGCCATTTGCAGGCTACTCATGTGCAGCCACTGAGTTGGTGTGGTGATGTTCAGGGTCGCAGCTGCCCGGACAGCTGTGGAGGGGACAGCTCACCCGTGGGAAAGGCTGGAACAAGCTTCTCCACATGCGGACAGCGCTCCTCATTTTATGGCATCTATTTCTGGAAATCAATTTAATAGATGGTACTCTGTCAGGCTGTTTGCTTTAGACCTCCATGCGTGTGGGCGAGGGATTATCGTGAAGGTGTATTATCATATTAAATATTTATGCTGTAGTGGGATGAAAAATCTCTCCATTAGACTTTACCGCTACTATGCTGTGAGCCAAAGACATGCGATAAAACAGCCTATAGTGCTTCTCTAAATGCATTTTCAGCTATCCATACGCTCTGCCAGAGAAATTCACTGCCTGCATTCAATAATCAAACTTCCATTGATGGTAAAGAAATCAGATTATTTACACCTTGAATGTCTTATGTGCAATAACACAGGCTCTGTGACTGAGCCTGTTTGAGACCATCTGATTGCAAATATGTTTATGCATGTACACCACCAAACAGCATACACTTACCATCTCTGGCCATGTCTCAAAGCGTCAGCATGCTTGGAAAAAACTGGGCTGACATTAGACCACATCCGAAGATTAGAAAATAGCCGCCATCAAAGGAGGAGGAAAAAGCCCACACGCCTCCATCTTGCTGGATCCCTCTGCCTCCCTAATTGCCGTCCAATTACACACTTTCAACAAACTCTGCTGCAAGACATTTGTGGCGTTGCACCCGGTTTGACAGAGATGTGTGAAGAACAAATGAAGCTTCAAAGGAGAACTTTTCAAACATTGTTAGATACAGTGCCCAGATGGTGCAAAAGTAGTAGATAACCCTAACTCTGGTTGTGTTTAATCAAATTACCACAAACTAATTAACACAGGAAGTCTTTACCATACATCCAGTTATACCTGCTTTATCCTTCAGAGCTTCTTGGGGGGGCTGGGGTCTTTTCTACTCATCACAGGGCTAACACAAAGAGACAGACAACCATCAACCATGCATGCCTGCACTCACACACAATTTAGAATCACTAATTAACCCCCTATTCATGTCTTTGGAATGTGGAGAAAACCCAGAATCTTCTTGCTGTGCCATGTCTGCTGTGCCCACTGTACCTGATAGGAACTTGGAGTTGAAAGGGAACACAAACAGCCTAAACAAGTGGTGGGTAAAGGGCATCAGTAGGGCCCCATCAGGGATAAGGTCGCCTGGGTTACGTCAGATTTTTAGACCTCACACAAAGTCTGATTTAACTGTCCGACGTCTGCAAGTTTCAGAACCAACAACATTCACTTGGCACCATGATTTTTCCAGCTCTGAGGAAATGAGAAGGAACCATTTATTACACTTTTCTGCAGTTCTCAACTGAATATAACACCATGAAGGTCCTTCCTTTCAGACAGCGACTGTCTGTCTGGAAAAGTGGGCCACTATCTCTATATTTGAACACTATCATGTGTCTCCCCTGACTTCCTGATGATCAGCTTTTCACGCCGCCTCTGAGCGTGGGCATGCGGATCAGGCATAAAAACGTCAGATTACCATAGTGGTCTGACAGCACATCGTATAAACTCAGTCTGACAGACCATAAACCAGCCTTGATCCCTTACGACGTCATCAGGGTTATCTCAGCTTCAGCCTATAGACAACAGCCTGCATTACCAACTATAGGCTTGAAAGACGAGTCAGGGAGGGATGCCAGTGACCTGCACTGTAGGAAATGTGTGCAGAATTTCCGGAGCTGTAGCCAAGCAAAGTCAGAATGTCTTACCTCAGTTGCATCAATTTGTGGCATTCTTCTTTAAAGTTTTAACAAGATGTTTTAAAATAAAGTGATTACAATTGGCTACAGTTGCTGACTTCTCTGTGCCATTTTAAATAGGACCATTTTATACACTTATTACACTCTGACACAAATGCTACAAAGGGGGACGGCTGAAGAACTTAGCAAAGATCTGAAAAAGCAAACCGCTCATCTGAACAAGTCAGGAAAGTAACTTGGAGCCGATTCAAAACAGCTACAGATGCCAAAATCATCTGTGCAAACAACTGTTTGTAAGTATAAGTACATGGCATAGTACATAGCACTGCCACGATCAGAAAGAAAACACAAACTATCACCTGCTGCTGAGACACAATCGGTCAGGATGGTTAAGAGTCCATCAAGAATCAGCAAAAAGCAGGTCTGCAATGAACTAGAAGCTGCTTGAAGGCAGATGTCCACGGTGTTTTACATCATCATGGGCTGAGAGTCTACCGTGCAAAAAGGAAGCCCTAGAAGTGGCAACTTAAGGCTCGACTAAAGTCTGCTGCTGATCACATAGACAAAGAAAAGGCCTTCTGGAGGAAAGTTCTGTGGTCAGATGGAACAAAAATTGAGCTATTTGGCCAAAAGGACCATAAATATGTTTAGAGGAGAGAAGGGGAGGCCTTTCACCCCAGAACACTAAACCTACAATCAAGCATGGTGGTGGCAGCATTATGCTCTGGGGCTGTTTTGGTGGCAATGGATCTGATGCTTTACATAAAAGGAATAAATAAATGAAGAAGGAGGATTACTTCGTCATTCTTCAGGACCCCTAAACCTGTGTCAGAAAGCCAACAAATTCAACTGAACTGCACCAGTTCTGTCAAGATGATTGGTCAAGGATACAACCAGAGGCTCGCCAGAAGGACATTTAACTGAATGTTAGATTTGCTGTATGTATATTTTTGACCCAACTGATTGTATGTGTAAATAAACCAAAAGACATGATTGCTGTTTTTATACATGTGTTTCAATCATTCCATTGACTCTGGTTGGTGGCAGAGGTAACAGCCTACTAGTTGTACTTTTCCAGCAGCTATAATTACAGTGAAAACAAACGGGCCAACCATGTGCTCTCATGTGTTGCTATGTCGCCTTGAGCCTCTGGAAGTGCTCTCGCTGTTTCTCTGTTTACGACGTCTGACTGATGGAGTAAAACCACACGGGCAGACCCCATAGACCCCCTCCTTCTCTCCCCCCTCCTCCTCCTCCCCCATTCCTCCCCTCCGCGCACTGATCGGCACTGATACAGCAGCGCCGGTAGGGGCGGGGCGGCACTGCAGCAGTGCGCCTCTCCGTCGAGCTGTCTCCGGTAATGTTCCAGAGGATACACACGCCCCTCTCCGCCCCTGCCGAGAGACAGGTGGTCGGACTGTTCGCCTCCATCCTCCGGCGCTGCTCGTCAGAATAAAAATAAAAAAAATAAAAAAAATCTGTTGACAGAGAGGGTCGGTCGGCGCGAGCGCGTCCCCGATGGACTTCCAGCGTGTGACCTCCGCGAGCACCGGGCGGACCGCCGGGGAGGGGGGCAGCAGCCGGACCGCACGAGGAGGAGAGCCCCGCCGATCCAGCAGCGACTGTTTTGCAGCGAATTCCTCGAGATGCCGTCCACGGGAGAAGGTGCACCGACAGAGGAATGAGATGCGCGAGTAAAAAGTTGCCACGATTTCGGTGGGAATTTTCATCTGAGCGGCGGCAGGATCATTTGTGACTATCCTCCGGTCTGGGAAGTTCCCTTGGGGGGGTTTCATTATGGCTTCAGGCGCCGGTAAGGCTGCACAGCCCCCCGGGCCGGGCTCCGCCGTTAACGGGACTGCGGCAGACTTCCCCAACATCGAGCAGGAGCTGTACGACTACCAGATGCACAGCAAGATGTGCAAGAAGATCGCTCAGCTCACCAAGGTAAGATCTGCCGGTGCACCGGGGGAGAGAGGCGCGCCGCCGGGTGTCAGTGTGGCAGCTGAACGGAGGATCCGACGGCTGCTCCAGTATCTGCCATCTCTGATCTAACAGGAACAGATGCTACAGCAGAAATGTAACTGCTCATGCAAATATGAAATGGATCTATAGGAGATTAATCACCTCATTAAGAGGAGCAGTAAAAACACAAGGTGGTGCTTTATTAGGAGGAGCAGATCACATTATCTCCTGGGATAATTATGAGAATAAAAAACAACTTGGATGAGGATCTTCGTGACTGACAGTAATCTGACATTAGATCACTGACAGCTTTAGGTGTAGCTTCAGCAACCTGAGCAGCAATTAAGCTGCATATAATCACCAGTTCATTTATGGATTATCTACACAGTGCGTCGATTTACACTCATTTAGATGTTGGATGTGGAAAATAAAAATAATTGCTCTCCACAGTGGGCCAGAGACCAAAGCGTTTCTTCTTTGTCTGACCAGTGGAGAAAAAAATGCATCCAAAGGTACCAATTAGCAGAAACATGAAGCAGATAAAAGCTGAAACCAGCAAACTGCTCATGTTTCTCATCACAGCACACATTCAGTGAGAAGTCAGTGACAGTTTTTGGCATGATTTAGATTTTTTTCCCTGATTAGATCCAACACATCCTCCTCCATGTGCAGGTCTGACAGGTGCAGCAGCAGCAGTAGCTCTTATCTGCTGGGCTTCTCATACAGGAAGCGCTGCTCTGTGGGGATTCTCCCTCTCTGTGCTCCACAATAATGCTTACAGAGGCAGGGCATGACCCGTCGCTTGTTGAGATACGACAATTACTGATGACTGTGCACTTCCCTTCCTCCCTCTTGGGTGCACCTCTGTGCAGCCTGCAGGTCCCCGGATACATGTGTGCAGCGCACTAAACATGCTGCATTGGTGTTTGTGTGTGGCGTTTTAAAAAGGAAAGGCTTCCTCTCATGCACACACAAACAAAGATGACACAGAGGAGTGGTCAGCAGTTGTGTCTGTGCTCGTTAAGGAGACGTCCTTCTGTCTCTCATGCCCTCCTCCTCTGTTTCCATCCAGATATTCCTCCCCGTGAAGCTCCTGGAAACTTTATGCACGCCATGCCGGCCCGCTTTAGCTCTCTGGTGACCACAGGATATAAATCTGAAACCCCGGAGCAGCTCTGTTGAAATATTAGAATCATCTCGGCTGATATTCGGTGTAAGCATTTCCCCTGTAGCTTCGGGACGCCGGGCATGTGACACACGGTTTATTTGAGTGTTTTGGGGGCGGGTGAGGAGTGCAGAGGAAGTGGGAAATAGGCCAGCTGTGGTAACCTTATATATTTAATAACCCCTATTCAAACACACACACACGCACTTAACACACTTCCTCATGTCTGGTTGTCCCATATTGGCGTCAACACAGATTGGCATTTTACACCATTTTCTAGCCCAGACAACTAATCATTTAATTAAGAAGATAATAATTAGTTGCAGTCCTCCTTGTATGTCATCTTCAGATTTACACTTTATGGACTAAAGCATGTCTTTCATGCTTGTTTTTCATCCCCTGGCATAAAATTAAGGTGAATCTTCGGGCTGCAGTCGTAGTTTAGGCGACAATTTGTTCCCAACTTTGCATCTTGAGAAGGATCCTTCATCTTGCAACAGGGTGAGGATGCAAGAAATGATCTTCCGAGCTTGGTGTGGAAGAACTGACATCAGCACCATCAGGCATGTTGGTGGAGAAACTGCAGCCAGGCCGTATCAGCCAACACCAGTAGCTGACCTCACTAATGCTCTTGCAGCTGAAGGAGGACAATTCCCTGCAGCCAGTTTCCAGAAAGCCTTCCCAGCAGCAGGCTAGTGAACACAGTGTTGGACTGAGATGTTCCAAGTACTGTTCAGGTATCTCTATGTGTTTTGTCGTATGGCGCACTCTGCCCCACACCTCCTCATGTCTGGCCGTCCCATCCTCGCTTCTGCTCGACTTACACAACTCCCCTCCCTCCCTCCCTCCCTCCCCCTCAGAGAGTGGTCTGCCCTGGCTGAATGGACGCGGCTAAAGATAAACCAGCGGCACGTCGGAGTGTGTTTACACGGCGGAACGAGCCAATGGGAAGAAAGCGAGAGCTGACCATATCGGGCCAGCTGTTGTGAATGTTCACATAAGCTTGCAGCGTGAACAAACAGGCACACGCCCACGTGAACACGGAGAGAGAAGAAGAAGAAGAAGAAGAAGAGTCTCTTGACGTGACTCACGGAGATCAACAGCAGCGTATTAAAGCCAGTGTGCACATATGCACCCACACTTTCGACTGGTAGCTCCAATTCTGTCTGTGGGTTTCCTGCGCTTATGCACTGTCACAGCGTTGGAAGCCTCTCTGATATGTGCGGAGGTATTCAGTTCAATTCAGTTTTATTTATGTAGCACATATTGACAACACATGTCATCACGTAGCGCTTTACATGGCAGGAAGAACAGAAAACCCAACAATCCATAGTTGCTTTTGGATTTCCGATGAGTCAGGAGTCAGCAACTGTGGGAAAGAACCAGAAAAACCCCCTAGGATAGAAAGGAGGGGGGAGAATCTTCGTCAGAACCAGGCTCAGGGAAGGCGGCCATCTGCCTTAACCCAACCGGTCAAGGCAGATGTATGTATGTGTGCATTGATGTCAAGAGAAAGCGCCTTTTTTTGCCTCTTTGCTCAACCCCTCCTCAACTCGTCAGGCTACATCTCACTCACATCTCCACTGCCCCGTCTCCGCTCTCCTTTACACCAAAGACAGAATATTAATTTCATGCTTTGCTGACTATGAAGTTATCGTCAATAAGCGCAGGCACCGGCTCGCGAGGCTACATGAATAACATTATCGACTGCCAGGATCAATATGGGGATCTGGAGTCAGGATTTACAGTATCAAGGGGCTCTCGCCACTTCTCTGGCCAAGCTGCCATGCCAAGTGTCGGCAGATTTACGCCCCAAAAGCTGCATCAAAGTGTGAAACTGCCTCTAATCCTAAGTTATTGCATCGGCGCTGTAAAATAAAGGCGTCACAAATGTAATAAACATCGCTGGGGCTTTTACAGTGACGTCTGGTGCTTTCCCCCCACAACCCTAAGTGGTGCCAAATTAGAGAACTAACTGATAAATATCATCATTAATGTTCTCCTCAACTTTCCCCTCAACGTTAGAGTGAACCCGTGTCGCTTTTCACTAAACAGCAGCTACTGTAACGATTCTGAGATGATAAATGCTAAAACGTAGTGCAACATTTATATATATATATATACATATATATCACTGGCCACTTTATTTGGTACACCTTGCTAGTCAAAGGTTGGACCCCCTTTTGCCTTCAGAATTCCTCATGGTGTACTTTCAACAAGGTGTTGGAAACATTCCTTAGAGATTTTGGTCCATATTGACATGATAGCATCACGTAGTTGCTGCAGATTTGTTGACTGCACATCCATGATGCCAATCTCCCGTTCCACCACATCCCAAAGGAGCTCTACTGGATTGAGATCTGGTGACTGTGGAGGCCGTTGGAGTACAGAGAAGTCATTGTCATGGTCAAGAAACCACTTTGAGATGATCTGAGCTCTGTGACATGGAGCATTATCCTGCTGGAAGTAGCATCAGAAGATGGTCCACTGTGGTCATAAAGGGATGGACATGGTCAGCAGCAACACTCAGGTAGGCTGTGGTGTTTAAACAATGGTCAGTTGGTACTAATGGGTCCAAAGTGAGCCAAGAAAATGTCCCCCACACCATTACACCACCACCAGCCTGAACCGTTGATACAAGGCAGGATGGATCCATGCTTTCATGTTGTTTACTCCAAATTCTGACCGTACCATCTGAATGTGGCAGCTGAAATGGAGACTCATCAGACCAGGCAGCGTTTTTCCATCTTCTATTGTCCAGTCTTGGTGATCCTGTGTGAATTGTAGCCTCAGTTTCCTGTTCTTAGCTCACAGGAGTTGCACCCGGTGTGGCCTTCTGCTGCTGTAGCCCATCTTCTTCAAGGTTGGACGTGTTGTACATTCAGAGATAGTGTTCTGCATTCCTTGGTTGTAACAAGTGGTTATTTGAGTTACTGTTGTCTTTCTATCATCTCCAACCAGTCTGTCCATTCTCCTCTGATCTCTCACATCAACAAGGCATTTTCTGCTGCTTACTGGATGTTTCCTCTTTTTCGAACCGTTCTCTGTAAACCCTAGAGATGGTTGTGTGTGAAAATCCCAGTCGATCAGCAGTTTCTGAAACACTCAGACCAACAACCATGACATGTTCAAAGCCACTTAAATCCCCTTTCTTCCCCATTCTGATGCTCGGTTTGAACTTCAGCAAGTTGTCTTGACCACGTCTACACGCCTAAATGCATTGAGTTGCGGCCGTGTGATTGGCTAATTGAGCTAACAAGCAATTGAACAGGTGTACCTAATAGAATGGCCGGTGAGTGAATATACAGAAGATAGATAATTTAACAAAGTGTAAATTTAATGCAGCAGCAAAAAGCCCAGAGTGCATGGAGTGCATTTTATTGTGTGTTATTTATTCTTTGAAATGTTATAGTTTCTTTCAATTCAACAGAGAAAGAGCAAAGACTTGTCATTTTTTTATGGTGGAGATAAAAGGTTTTACAGAGATTTAGATCAGCGTTCTCTCACCCTCATGACTTGTGGCTCATTAAGATAAAACAATGATAGCTGCTCTTCTCGGGCTTCACGCCAATGAGCTCGGATTTATAGCTTTATCTTCTCAGATCCGGTCATTTGAATAATTTTCAGAGGAACAAAGAGGTGAAACTATCCATTAATGCAAAAGAGAAAAAGTCAGGTATAGAGACATTTTCTGCAATGAATAACCCATTAAATTAATCCCCAGCTATTTTGATAATCAATTAATTTGCTTAAGTTCAACAAAAAGTCCAAATTCTTTGATTCTGACTTCTTAAATTTGAATGTTTTCTGTCGTCTTTCCTCCTCTCTCCTCTCAGTCTTTGGGTCGTGGACAAAATAGGACATTTGAGGGCTTCATCTTGGGTTTTGGGAAACACAGATTGACATTTTACAACATCTTCTAGACCAGGCAACGAATCAGTTAATTAAGAAAATAATTATTAGTTGAAGCCCTCCTTGTAAGTCTTGTGCAATCGTCTTCAGATTTGCACTTAGTGGCTGTAAGCATGTCTTGCAGGCTTTGTGCGTTTTTTGATTTGGGGCTGTTTTTCATGGTTTGGGTGAATCCCCTAGTATATACTAAGATTAATTGTAGTCTAGGCGACGATTTGTTCCCAACTTCGTGTCTTGAGAAGGATCCTTCATCTTGCAACATGGTGAGATGCGAGAATCTTCCGAGCTTGGTGTGGAAGAACCGACGGCAGCACCGTCAGGCATGTTGGTGGAGAAACTGCAGCCAGGCCGTATCAGCTGACACCAGTAGCTGACCTCACTAATGCTCTTGCAGCTGAAGGAGGACAATTCCCTGCAGCCAGTTTCCAGAACCTTGTGGAAAGCCTTCCCAGCAGCATGCTAATGACTACAGTGTTGGATTGAGATGTTCCACTATCACAGATGTGGGTGTAATGTTCAGGTATTACACATTGTTGGTCATATAGTGCACTTTGTCCAATTTTAGGTTGGAACCATGCATTTAGACGGTTAAATCACCTTGTCGTTCCTTCTCTTACGCTGTTTTTCCCTCCCTGCTCTCCCTTTTAAACCAGCCAAACAGGGCGGCCAAGAACAGCACACCCACTCTCCCCTCAGAGCCTGAGTCCCCTTCATTCCTCTGAGTCATGAGTCATAGTTCGTGAGCCAAAGTTCGTGCACCATGACGTGACTGAGTAGCCGGCCTGACATACCGTCCCGGTGTTTGAGTGACAGGGTTTTGGGGGAGAGGTCAGATCGGACATCGATATCAGGGGGTGGATTATAAGAAATACGTCATATATTATTGGACACTGTCGGGCCCGTGGAAGATGGAAGTGTATCTGCAGGACACACACACACACATATATGGAGGGAATGTCCGGCAGTGCTGTACCAGCTGCGTGCTACAGACAGAGAGGCGTCTGGGTAAAATATGAGCCCATGTGTCTCCTGCACACACACACACACACACACACAGCGAGTAAGTGAGACGTCAGGGTCACCAGGAGCAGATGATGACACAGGCGACGTGGAGTAGAGGGTGAAGTGAATAGTGAGGTGAAATAGGCCATATTTCACGTTAGTCATACTTTATATGGGAATGTTGGAGGGCCGCGGCACCCATGTTGGCATGCATCACTCCATAAAGCCGGACTATAACGGCTCACAGGTGTTTGGTTGCAGTGGACGCTCGCAGACTTGCTGTTTAACCTCTGTGTATTATTGTGTTTGCACATCAGAGTCGGTTTAATGTTTGTTAAATCGTAAAGCTGCCAGCGCGAAATATTGACTCCATAATGTGTGTGTGTGTGTGCACTGGTGTTGGTACTGGCTGCTGCTCTGATGTACCTCTGTTAAACAAATGCAAAAACAAAACAGGCGGTGAATCATCTGAATCCACGAGGATGTAAACTGGAATCAGGTTGGCCTCGATTCAATTTGAGATTTTTTTTTTGTTCTAGAATAGTTAAGACTGAAAAATGATCACCAATAAATAATATAGAAATGAAATTCTGCCAGTCACATAGCAGTTTTACACCTGATCTGCGCTTGTAGCTTAAATTAGAAGGCAAATTTTAATCATTTTTGAATCAAAAGGGGAAAAATATCATCTTAAACTCAACAATAAGTCGCTCAAAATGACTACAGTTAGTTCCAAAACCGGGAAAATGCTATATAAAAGTTTTTTTTTCTGTATCACTTGACCTTTGGGATGCAAAAAACCTAAAATTAAGCTTGACAGCTACTGAATAAAAAATTATAATGACTGAATTGAATAGCCTGATTAAGAACACAACACACAGTGATGAACAAAAGGAATTATTAAAAGCCCCGTCAGCGGTAATTTGTTCCTGTTTGGCTGCAAGGGTGAAGCGTGATTCCGTATTCACTGAAAGCAAGGACACTGTTGTTAAATCACAACTGTTAAATCTCCCCCTCTCTGCATCTCCAGGTGATTTATTCTCTGAACATGAGGAACGAGGAGCAGGAGGCGGCGCTGCAGGCCTTGAGCCACGCCCACCACGACGAGCTCCACCGCATCCTGATGGAGACGTGTCACGAAGGGGAGGGCTCGGCGTTACGGACCCGCCTCCTGGAGCTGCAGGAGTCTCTGGATGAGCAGCAGAGAGTCGGAGCCCAGGTGTGTGTGTGTCTGTGTCTGTGTGTGTGTGTGTGTTCGTGCACTCTTGCCCTCCCGATCACGCCGTTCAAGGGCGCGTTGTGTCGCTGTAATTTACTGTGTAAACTCCCAGCAGGAGCAGCAAATCAAACCTGCCCCAAATGTGACCTGCAACAGCCAAACCATCTCAGATAGCCCGACTTCATAATTTATGCCTCGTGCACCGCAATAAAACATCAGAGTGAATAATAAATACCCACATGACTTTCTTATGAGCTCTGTGGGACCAAAAATGCATCTTAACATCTACAGACATATAAAAAATGCACACATACCTTGAACTTTTATTCTGAAATGTCTCGCTCATCTGTGTGGTTCGTCCATCTCCTGTCGTATGTTTGTGGGTCTGTAAGGAGAACACAGCTAACAGCAAACGCATGAATCACGCTCCAACAGGTGAATCCCCTGGGTTTGGTCTTTATGAAACTGGGTGCAGACACAGATGGGTGAAGTCTAATGGGCTTGGTATTTTTGGTGACCAGAGGTGAAAACACAATCGCAGTGAAGAGTAGGAAAATCTGGAAAAAGAACATTAATAGTGGGACAAACACATTATCAGTCATCATCAGACTATACAAGCTTCAATGATGCAAGTACTAAGAGAATGCAAATGCATGGACATGGGAACATTTTACTGTAAGGCCCTCTGTTTAGCGTTCATGAGCAGTATACAAATAAGTAGTAATGTGCAACAATAAGTGTGTATTCATGTATTTAGATCCTTAAGTTAAACCACTAATACAATACCATGAAAATACTCTACTACAGCTAACGGTTCTGCATTCAAAACTTAAAACTATGTAAGAATCAGCAGCAAAAATTACTTAAAGAATCATATGCTGTGCAGTAAAATGATCCCTGTCAGTGTTTCTCTATTATGTATGATGTGTTTGGTTTATTATTACTGCTGCATTAATGCGTATGTTGAATTTTACGGCTGTGAATGTAAAGGTTGAGCTCACTTCGTCTAGTTTATACACCGTGCACAGTTGAATCCACAGCAGTGCATCATATTCTATAAGCTGTCCTGTAAGAAATGCATGTCTGCATGAGCTCAGAAAACCAGTCCTGTTTTCAGCCTTGTGACATTTTCCAGCCAATATAGGAGGGTTATTAAACGGTTTATTTAGCTTAAGAGGCGGGAGAATTTTCTCAACCCATAAACAAACACTCAGTCCTTTAATGTACTGCAAAATCACCAGATTTGGAGATACAACAGATGAAGAAAGATAAAAAAGAGAGTTGTATTGTACACCTCAAATGTGTACTTGAGTAAATGTACTTAATTTACATCCCACCACTGTTGTTAGCAACCATGACGCTCGTGTATATCGAAATAATGAGCCACTATATAGTATAAACTGTCATAATAATATATATTAGAATAACGGTATTATATCTCTATTATAATATGAAATAATGTGCTTTTCAACATGTCCTTTTAGCTTTTTGAGACCACATTATTATGTTTTTTAATACTGCTTATAAGTAAAGGCAGGTGATGTTGCCGTAAAGATTCTTTCTTGTTGTATTCACCTAAAATATTTTAATTCAAAGATTCATTAAAACTCACACATTCAGCCTAGTTTCACAATAATACACTCAGAAAGTAAAGGACTAGTTAGTCAGTAATGACTCTCTTCTTGGGTTGGGATTTCTGAATAATTTTGTGATCATTTCCAAACTGTTTCTGAAAAATAAAATCCTGTAAATAACAGAATAGTTTTTGTTAAGCCAGACTCTTGTAGTCAGTGTTGAGCAGGTCGGCTGAGCATGCAGAAATGTGGCATTTATTAGTATGCAGTCCAACATTCCCCGATCAGGCATAACATTATGACCACCTGGTCCCCCTTATGTGGTCTAAAATGCTCTGAACCATTGGGCATGGACAAGAGGACCTCTCAGGGTGTCCTATGGGGTCTGGAACCAGGACGTTGGCACTGGATCCTTTGGGTACTCTGGCTTCTGCAGTGAGGCCTCTGTCAATCAAACTTGTTCCACTGCATCCTGTTGATGCTTGATCACAATGGGGTGTAGGAAGTTTGGAGGTCAAATCAACATCTTGGCTGATTGTCATGTTCCTCAACATGTTCCTGATTGTTTGATGTTGTTTCCATGTGGTGGGGTGCATTTTCCTGCAGGGGTAGGCCAGTGACATTTGGGATTTCCATTTGCATGAGGGAGTGTGTTTGTTCTGGGACAGTGTTTTAAGTCTCATCAACATGGATGTTAAAATCCAAGGTTTTCCATCAGAACACCACATAGTACCAATATGATCAATGTTATTCACTTCACCTGTCAGTGGTCATAATGTTGTGCCTGATCAGTGTAGATGGAGAATAAAGGTTCAAATGATGCTCAAATAATGAGCCTATTTTGCAAGATTAGTCATATTTTCACTATAAATGCACTAGTTTTCAGTTTCCCTTCATGTTAGGTGACTTACTTCTCAAACCTCAAAGCTGCCTGATCTCAACTGTACAGACTGATTTAAATGTTTTGGCACATACTGACTAGTGTTTAAATGTCACAACATTGTAGTTAATTGGCCTTTATGACCACAGTTATGGCTTTTGTCAAATGTTTTTATATGCACACCCTACACTCTGTTCACTCCAGTGGTGTGCACAGTCTCTAGATCTCAGCTAACACCTTGAGCAGGACTTGGTAGAGGATATTTGTTGTGCACATGTGCCATTGAAGGGATACATGCTTCTGGGGGAAAACATCATTCCTTTGAACCGCTGCCTGAAATAAATTGGGCACTTTTTAAGGAAAAGAGCGTATTTCTCACTGCTAAGCGTGCATGCTCAGTGGTGAGTTTATATGTAAGAGCAATGCGCAGTTTTACTCTTTTATCATCTGTGCCTCCAGGTGCAGGCAGACTTTGAGATCTTTCGCATCCAGGCGGAGGAGAGGGAGCGTGAAACTGAAGCGGAGCTGAGAAGAGAGTTTCAGGAGAAGCTCAAGGCTGCAGAGGGGGAGCTCCAGCAGGCCAAGGCCCAGATCAGCGCTACCCAGGAGGAGAGCGAGAGGCTGAGCAAAGACCTGGAGAAGGCCGGGGAGCAGATCCAGGAGCTGGACGCCAAATGTGAGGAGCTGCAGAAATCCGCTGACGAGGAGAAAACGAGGAAAGAGGAGAGACAGAGAGAGGACGAGGAGAAAAAGAAAGAGGAGGAAGAGAGACAATCAGAGCAGCGGGAGGACTTGGAAAGAGTTAAGGCCCTTTCGGAGGAGCTGAAGGCGCTGAAGGAGGAGAGGGACCGAGCAGAGGAGGAGAAGAGGCGGGCGGTGAAGGAGGAGCGGGAGCAGTGGGAGCGGAAGGTGAGCGACCTGAGCGAGGAGAAAGAGGAGATGAGGAGGAAGATCGAGGCCGAGTGGAGGGAGGAGCGGCAGAGGTGGGAGGAGAGGGAAGAGGAGGAGAAGAAGGGGATGCACAGCGCGCTACGAGAAAGAGTGAAGAGGGCCGAAGCCGAGGTCGAGGGTCACCTGGAGAGGCTGTCTGAGAGCAAGAGGAGCACGGTGAAACTGCAAGAAAGAATACAGGTACGCATGAAGTTTCCACATGTTGTAAAAATAGAATCCAGAGCTGTGGAAAAGGGAGGCGGAAGGAAATTGAAATGTTGCAACTCTCTGATGCACCCAGCTAATGATTGTGTTGATGGGAAAGGAGGGAGTGAGGTAGAAGCAGGAAGAGAGAGAGAGAGAAAAGGGGGGGGGATCTTGCTTGTGTCTAACCACAGGCTGCCCTCCCTGAGTGCTATTCCCACTGCCAACTATCTGCTAATGAGCAGTTTGAGCAGGATAGATTCGCTGCACCACCACCATTACCCCCTCACGCATGAACATTAAGCAGCCCTACGAGAGCTGGCACAGAGCTGACATAAGCCCTCACAGCAGACCATTAAAGGCTCACAGCTGGCCGAGATAGTTCCCTGACTCACCACATTTCATCCCTCATTCTTCTCTATCGCACCTCCAGTTTGTCTGACTTGTGTTCTCTCTCTCCGTCCTTCTTATCTGTGTCAAATTTGCTGTCGGCTTCCGTCTCGTCCTCATCCATCTTTTTTCCCCCTTCTCCTTCCTGTTCCCCCTGCGCCCTTTGTCAACCCTCTACTCTCCTCTGCGTCGCCCTCCTCGCATGCTAAACGCTCCCCACCTGGCCTTTATGCCTCCCTTTTCAGGACCTGGAGGAGGAGCTGGAGCTGGATCGGAGGCGCGTGACGGAGGCCGAGGGCGTGGCCAAGCGGGCGGAGGAGGAGCTGGCGGTCGCCAAGGAGAGGCTGCTGCTGCAGGAGGACGAGCTGCAGAGCAGAGCAGGTAGTTTCTCACAGTTGGCGTCCGCCTGTCTTCTTACCTGTCCGCAAAAAGAAAGTAAACTCAGCTGAGCTCAGTGCGTTGACATTATTCACCCAGACGAAACGTTATAATATATACAGAGGATGCAACAAATCACATTATTCATCCTCCTCAAAGGCAAACAGTTTCATCACAGTGTCATCATACCCAGTCAGCAAAAAAAGCTCCAGAATTTTATTCATCGCATGAGAATGAATTTTGTTTTGGGCTCCTTGGCATCCGATGTTGGTCTGATGGAAGTCCGCTCTGCTTCATCATGCATAATCAGTCGGTGCGCTCGTGCCCGGTTGTTTGTGTGTTCACTTTGTGTGTCCATTTTGTGTGTGTCAGAGGAGCTGCTGAATCGTGGAGGATGCGAGGTCTGTGTTTGCGCCGAAATGGAGGAACTGAGGAGCCAAGTGAGCCGTCTGCAGAGCAGGAACAGGGAGCTGGAGCTGCAGAGTAGCGGCCGAAACAGTGACCACGCCCGGCAGATACGCCAGGTAACACACAGGAAGATAAAGAAATGCAGCGGAAACAGAGGTAGAGCTGCAGTGCACTGAAGACATATGTTGTGTGTGTTTGTAGCATGCCGAGGCCTTGTCCAGTCTGCGCTCAGAGATGGTCAGAGCCCAGACAGAGGAGCTGCGTCGCATCCAAAAGCATGCCGACGACGAAAGAGACAAGCTGCAGAAGGAGATAGAAAGAGAAAGGGAAAGCCTGAAGAGGGAGAGGGAGCAGGAGAAGGATCAGGTGGAGAAGGACAGGAACAGGGTGCGCAAGGAAAGAGACGAGGAGAAGGAGGCGCTGCACAAGGAAGTGGAAGAGGTCAGGGAGCGTCTGAGGAGGGAAAAAGAGGAAGAGGTGGACCGGCTGCGCAAAGAGCTGGAAGTGGAGAGGGTTCGGATCCGGTCCCAGCTGGACAAGAACATCGAGCAGGTCGAGGCGGAGAGGGCGAACGTGCAGCTGAAGCTGGAGGAGGAGAAGAAGAGGCTGGTGGAGAAGGCCGAGGAGGACAGGAGGCGGCTGAAGGAACAAGTGCGGAAGGCGATCGAGGAGGTGATGAGGAGACACGCGGCTGAACTGAACAGCGTCCAGGAAGCTCTGAGCTCGGAGAAGAAGACCAACCAAGAGGTCAGCATCTGTCTGGGGGGAGAGTTTATTCCATTTAACCTGGAGCATCTGCTAGATGTATTAGGAAGCACATGCACCAGGCTCATGCCTCATAGGAGTACAAATCAGGTTTACACCAACAACCTGTCTACTGTAAAAACTGCATTTCTACGCAATTGTTTAGCGATCCAGGATGTTTAATTACAACATTCCCTAACCGAGACTGTGTACAGTGTCTCAGCATAATATTCTGGACAGACGATTCAATAAGACGCCGGAGCCTGTAGTAAAAGAGGACGCAGTTTCTTTATCTGAATTTAAAAATAGCCTGCTGTGGAAGCTGAAAAACGCAGGCTTAATTATCGTAGTTTCACTTTCAGGCAGACTGGATGCCATTATTTTGGATGTGGGGACAAACTTCTAGCAGTAATAACGCTGCCTTTCATCCCGTCTCACAGCTGCGACGGTAAAACTTCCCCCTGTTCCGAGTCTGTGTGGTGCACATGAACCTTCAGGCACCAGTTATGAATTCACAGGATGGTCCAGTCAGAACATTTTCCATCTACCTTAACCAACGATCCTAATAAGAATTACTGTCTTCTTTTTACATCAGGCTTACTGCATAACATCGACAGTAACTAACTCATTTATTTATTCACAAAAACACTCAGCTGGGATTTTCTCTTTCGTCCAAATCAGGGATTCTAAACATTTCGAGCTCGTAAATCCTTAAAACAAACCGAGGCTTTCTCACTCCGTTGCCAGCTGCACATGTGTGAAGCCCAAGAGGTGAAATCATAGAGAAAGTTGTCAGGAAAAGAAAAGACAGAGCAAATGTGTGTTGGAGGGGGGGGATAGCACTTTGCGTGGCACAAATGTTTTGTTCTCTGATCTGCTTAATTCTCTCGTGACCCCCTGAGGGAGGGATGGCCCCCCGCCGATTGGGCTAAAAGAGCATGATTAATGGATACTTTTTGCTCCCACTGTAAAAGTAGAAATATAAAGAGATTTTATCACATAATTGGCTGCCCTTTGAGCCTTCTTACAACGTGCACTTCATTATGACTAATTATTAATTAGGTTTGGTAATAAGAAGGGGACAGAATAGTTGGGTTAAGTGCTGGAAAGAAGATAAACTGCTAATGTAATAATGGTTTTGATAATGAATTTTCTTTGAAGGTGTGCCTGCGTTTGGAAGAGGAGAGGCGAGCTGCCGAGGAGCTACGCAGCGGGATGGAGAAGGAAGGAGATGAGCTGAGGATGAAACTGAAAGATGCCACCAATGAGGTGAGAAGCCAGAAGGCGAGGGTGCGTTTTTATCAGACGAAAACATTCGTATGAGGTAACTCCTGCCTTTGCGTGCTCTCAGGTTTGCCGGCTGGAGTCGGTGATCCAGCAGAGAGACAAGAAAGAAAGGGGGGCTCCCGAAGCTGCATCCTCATGTGGGCCGCAGTGCTCTCGCCTGGAAGAGGAGCTCCATCAGGCTCGGAGTCGACTGGCTCGGATCCAGGAGGAGGCGGACAGGCAGCGAGACAGACAGCAGAGAGAGATCGCATCCCTCAGAGCCGACAAGCATCGGCTGGAGGAGAAAGTCCTGGAACAGAGCCGGCTGAACGCGGAGAGGAGTCTTCTCGAGCAGAGCCAGCGGCACACCGAGGACCGGATCAGGTAGCGGAATAAACACGGGACCTGCCAGACTTGCTTAGGCTTACATTACAAAGTCTTGACTCGGCTTGTAATCCCCCACTGCCCTTCACTTACTGTAAATGATCACTGGGGAAGATCAAAGGGAGGGAGCTAATCACTCAAAACGTGGCTCGCAGCAAACCCACAGCATCTTCGGCCCCATCCGCTTTAATTTGAGTGAGTTTTATTGAAATGAAATGTGTTTATCCAGAACAAAAACATGCCAAGAAATAAGCTGCAGCCGTTAAACGGTGTCAGTGCAATCAGAAAAATTAAACACGCTTTAAATTATCATTCGCCATTACAGGAGACCTGTCCTGTCGCATAGAGTTCTACATGTTTAGCAGCTTATTTTGCACCATATACTGACTATGATTAGCGTGCAAACACTCAAATCAGCCAATTACTTATATCTTAAATGTCTGTAATTAATCTGAAATACCAGTTTCTCACTCATCTTCTTAGTTAAATCAACAACAATTATATTTTCCTTTCAAAAACAGATATAAAACCTCAGTTTTTAATCTCCTAATATGGCAATGAAAACCAGATTTTGCGCTCAAGTGCTTCATGGAATCAAGTTATTAAGCAAAGCGAGAAATAATCAGGTTACAACCCTGCACGCCGCGTTTAAAAATAGTCCTTTTAAAACGAGGTAAAGGCACAAGAAAACAAGACACCACGCAGCGATTAAACAGCCGAGTGAAGCGAGGAGACATAAATAGTAGTTTCGCATGTAGGTTACCCTCCGTCTCACTCCTTGTTCTGATGCGTGCCTGCAGGGCAGAGTGTGAAGACCGGCTCAGAGCAGAGTTCAGGATAGAGATGAACGCCGCCGTCGCTGAGAGTGAGCAGAGATGGCAGAACCGGGAGCAGGAGCTGCAGAGCCAGATATCCGAGCTGCAGGGTCAGCTGAGCGAGCTGCAGTCACAGGTGAGACCATAAAAACACATCTATGCAGCTCGGAGCCGTCCCGATTCTCACTTTGGAGATGCGATCGGAATGATCTGCAGATTTGTTGTCACTTAATTATTCATATTCTGCATGAGTAGCGGAAAAAACATCTGACTTGTGGGCAGGGACCCGGAGGTGTTGAACCAGGTTGATCTAATGAGGGACGGATGAGCAGCTAAGGTTAAGCTTGGAGGTGGAGCTCAACCTGGATTAAGACTGGTGGAGTTTTCAAGTTAAGCTCCACTTGAAAGTGGTTTACAAGATCCATTACACTGCGTTTTTCTCTTGCTCAAAGCTTGACTCTTTTTGGATGTCTTTTTTTTTGACACCCTGTAGCAACCAATAATGTAATAATGTTGGCCATTTTAAATGTAATAAAGCCAATAGCGTAATAACTTGCCAAAGTTTCTGAGCCAGTAACGTACATAATACTCATCTACAGTTTGTTTCGTACATTTATAAATGAGCGTTCATGTTCTGTGTTGTATACTGGAGTTAAGTACCATTATAGAGCCACTCCAGTTATTTAAATACAGTTTTAAGTGAGGACTGAATCGTTTTTCCTTGAGAAATGCTGGAACAAAGTTTTAATGAAATGTGGTAAATTAATTTGACAATGCAGCATCCAACAGAGACACTGAAATTATGAATTTGCACATCTAAGCAAATAAACAATATTCTAAATAAAGATTTTGCACAACAGATGATTCTCAAATCGGCTCTTACAACCATGATCAAGGAGAGCGAGAGCTGCATGGGACGTATCCTTGATGAATGAATATGACCGCTGTGCCATCCACTAGACCTATTTTTGATGAACAAACTGCACAAAAACTGCAAAAAACATCTTTTATTTCCAAAAAATGCAGTCCTATCGATGTAATATGACATTATCGGCTGTAGTTAGTACATTTTCAAAGGACGTTTTTAATGCTAAATACATTATTGGTTGCTACACACCCTCTTCATATTTCCCTATAACATCCTGCTGCATGCTATCTTTCGTGTGTTCCCTTTTGAAGGCATTAATAAGCTGACCTTACTGCCAAATCCTGTACATTGGAAGCATCCTAACCCTCCTGAAACAGCTCCTTGGTTAAAAGATTGAATCTCTTCACAGAACCTGGGACCTCCTTCTCTCCCACATTAACTCACTTGACATCTGAGCTGTTCAACGCCTCTCTCTATCCCCGTTTCCTTTCCTTTCTTCTCATCTGTCACTCAGGAAAAATATATTCCGCACATAGGACGTGTGGGAGGGTGAATCTGGGTGATGGGTGCCGTTTCTATGTTTGTCTTTGGGTTGAACACGTCAGGAAACTGTCAGAGTTCTTATTTGCAGTCGCCGTCTACAGCTTCTGTGTTGTGTTTTGAAGCTTATTTAGAAAACACATTTAAAAGAAAAGACTAATCGACTTACATGGAACAGAAAACCAGCAGGGCTGTCAGACCTACACAGCTGGATGTACCTCACAGTTTGTTTAATGAAACTGCTGTAGTTGTCTTTATCCCGAATATCAAAATATTGTGAAAAATACCTATTATAACTTTTGTCAAGACGATGTCAGCAAATATCTTGTTTTGACCGACCAGCAGCTAAAATATTGAGTTTTCTAAGGGAAGATGTGGGCGTCTACAAGACAGGAAGATAACGTTGAGTGTAAAAGATGAGCGGCTGTGGCTCAGGGAGTAGAGTGGGCTGTCCACTGATCGCAAGGTTGGCGGTTCGAATGCACGAAGCATCCTTGGACAAGACACTGAACCTGAAGTTGCTCCCAATGGCAGGCAGGCGCCTTGCATGGAAGCCCGTCGCCATTAGTGTGTCAATGTGTGAATGCGAAACACACTGGAAAAAATGTCCCTCCCAAAACAAGAAAGGCACTTTTACCTTGAAATAAGCGAAAAAATCTGCCAATAGAACAAGTGAAAAATTTGCTTGGTAAGATTTGTTTAAATAAGACATGATATTTAGAATATTGAGGTCTTAAAATCAGCAGGGAAAACTTATTTTAAGCTATATTTTACCAGCATTGTCAAGCTGAGGTGTCTTAGAATAAACCAGACATGCTAAAGAATTAAATAAATGTTTGCTTTAATAAGTTTAATGTCAGCTTCTTAATTTGAGATGTATTCAACTTATTTTAGTTGTATTATCGTGGCTCTTCTCTAGATTTAAGACAATCTTGTACTTGAAATAAGATTACAAAATTTAATTTAAGCATTTTGAGATATAAAGTCTTCTCACAGTTGGCTAGAAATCCTAATATTTAGTGGTGTTTGACAGCATTTGAAGGTGTTGTGTTTTAGGTGAAGCCAGCTACGCCCAAAAGGAGGTGTTTTAACTCAAAAGCAGACATTTGCTTTTTTTTTACACATTTTACACATGCAGCTGTTTTCTGATATGAATTGGTGATTTTTCCAATAAAATGCATTTATTTAATTTCTTAAATCCAGATTATTTATCTCATACAAACAACAGCTCAGCTTGAAACATGTATGAAATGAAATGAACCTTGTTTCTTGTAAAATACAACTCAAAACAAGATCATTTCAAGATTGTTTGACTTAACAAGATATTTAAGATGCGTTGTCTTAAAACACGTCCCTCCATCTTGCTTAAATGTTACATGTAAAGTGAATTTATCTTAAATCAAGTGGGTTGAGACAATTTGACTAAAAATAAGACGAATAAACTTGGTAAAATGTTGAGTTTTTGCAGTGCACATTGAAAAGTGCTTTGAGTACCACTAAGGTTGAAAGGCGCTATGTAAGTGCAGAGCATTTACCATTACCATTTGTAGCAGGCATTTTTGGACCCAGTGTAGATACTAAAAGTATTTCTGGGAGTGCAATACTAAATTGCTGGAGCACTCTTTTAATTAGTTCCATAAGCCTGCGTTGAGCACATACTGAAGTCCGTGTTTTCCTATTTATTTTAGGAAAGCCGTCTGAGTCTGCAAACTCTAAAAACAAAAGCGACATCTCCATTCAGTTCTTCTGCCGCAAATTCATCATCTCAGGATTACAGCACACAGAGCCGTAACAAAAAAAAAAAAGAAAACAAACCCTTTGCTCGTGATTTTCTCCCAAAAAATGCAGGCAGAGAAAAAGAAGGCGGGACAGGGAGATGATTGCCACGGCAACCCCGAAATCGAGAGGCTGAGGAAGGAGGTCCAGGACACCAAGGAGATAAACAAGAAACTGAGGGACTTGGTGCAGGTACACGCACACATTTTAAGAAAAAAAAAATCTTATGTGCACTCTTTTATAGATTTTCTTTGTGATGAATAATTTAGCAGCTTTGAAAGTGTTGCAGCTGAAGAGGCGACGCAGTGTTATTCCATGAGAGTGCGTTTACACATTAAAGCGCTGTATATCTGTGCTGTAAAGACGGGATTTTGTGGGTTTTAAAGAATGGAAATGTTGTAAAAAAAGGAAAAAAAATATGTGTTAATGTGTTGGAGGAGCCCCAAACCCAGTCTTCAGCTGAGGAGAGGCACAGTCACGCCATGGCGCTGCAAGCGTTAGAGAGACAGGCAAAAGAAGATCTGCTGTCTGAGAGGAACAGACTTCAGACAATGCACCACCTGGAGCTCGGTAACACACACACACACACACACGCGCGCATAAACACACATGGGCATTAGCATAAACACACGCGGGCGTTAACACAGCTGCGAGTGCACACACACACACACAAGCACACGCACGGCGATGTACACGTTGAGATTTAAAATTCAACAGTGAAGTTGCTATTGCCATGGATACCCTTCACCATGGCAACAGTGAGAAGGGTGCCTGTAACAGTGGGCCAAATTGATTTTGTTTTTCTGTATGGGGCTTTTTTTGTGTGTGTGTGTGTGTGTGTGTGTGTGGCATCAGATAAGCAGCGTGCAGAGTTGACCCAGCAGCACACGGAGTGGAGCCGGCAGATGACCCAGAGACACATGCAGCAGATAGAGGACCTGCAGGCCCAGCTACAGGCGCACACACAGATGATGGCTCTGCAACAGGTGACGGACACACACATGCTGAAGATGTCACACACGAACAGTCGCTTTATCTGCCTGTGTTGGGGCCTGTAACTCACTGGTGTAATCTCTCCCTGTGTGCACACTCGAGCAAATCACAGCAATTTCATAACTGATACTAGTATGTGCCGCATGAATGAAATCCTCCGTGTCTGTGGGATTAAGCCAGCACAGCACATTACAGCCACTTATTCTGAGAGTCGACCTTGACGCAGAGATTCATAACATGTGTCTACCATGTCGTGCTGCATCCACTCTGCTTCTGTAGGATCTGAAGCAGCAGAACCAGTATCAGGTGTTTGAGCGGCAGCTGGATGAGAGTCGCTGTGCCATGCTGGAGCTGCAGAGGGAGAATGCAGCCCTAAAGAAGCAGTTAAAGGAACGGTAAGGACAGCCGACCTGTTATTTAGACATCAATGCTTCTTTTAAGGGCCGCCGCTATTGATTATTTTCATTTTTGATTGATCGGCTGACATTTTTGTTGATAAATGTCAGAAAATGTTGGAAAAAATTGCTACTGGACATATTTAGATTGATAGTTACAACACAAAGAAACACTGTGCACTATGCGGCGCCTTCATACAAGCTAAAGTGAAGCAGCAAACTTTTCCCTGAATTCCCTGTCAAGTGACGAATTGTTTGATGGACTAATTGTTTCCAAATATGAAAAAAAGCAAAAACTGAATTGCCAAAGATCAAGTTTTAGTGATTACAGAAGCAGTAACTAGTTGGCTTAGCATAAAATAAAGACTACAAGCAGGGAACACAGCTGCCCTGGTTTTATCTGACGCTAATAAAACAACATTTACCTTCCAACAGCAGAGTGAGTTCAACATAGAGCGGTAATTAGTGAGCTGGTTGGTATGTTCTCTGCTTTGGGTGGAGCTGTTCCAGCTGCGTCTCCCTGCGTACGGTTTTTATATCGAGTTAAACCGACCGTTCTCCTCTTATCTGACTCGCAGTGAGACGGCAAATTTCCCAAATTCCCTCTCAGAGACATTTAGAGGGGGGAAACAAGACAGCACATACTGAGAAAAACTGTGTGAAGCCATCATAGCACAGCTGGTGTTGTTGTCACGTTGTGAGTCTGTCTGCGTGTGTGTGTGAGTGAGTGTGTGTGTGTGTGTGTGTGAGTGTGTGTGTGTGTGTGTCATCATGGCAAAATGTGGTCCTGGAGACACCTACTTTAGCGGAAATTACCACAAAGGAGATCTGGCAGGTGTTTATCTACTGGAGAACAACTATAAAAACAGAAAATATCCTAATAAAGTCCAAAAAGAAATGATTTTACAGATATTTTCTTTGTATGTTTGTGGAAAAAGGATGTTATTTTACACTTTTCCCCAATGATTATCATTAAACACCTTATAATAAACTGACAGACCTAAAAGTTCTGCAGTGAAACAGTTTCTTTTTGAAGATTTGGTGTAAATTACTACGATCAAACACCTTAAACAAAGCATTAATACATGCATGAGATTGTTAATTAATAGTCTTATTTTGGAATTGATTCCAAAACACTTTCATTTATTCACATGAAAAACCATTCACCAATCATTCTGCAGAGCCTCTTAGGAGGAATGGCATTTCTCTGTGTTACGACCAACATAAAGTGAAGACCAGCATCAAAGTTTTCAAAAATAAGAGTTTGCTAGATGCCTTCAGTAAATATTAAAGGGAACAAAGCATAAAAATATAAGTAGCCATGAGAGCACGGACACGTCAAGCAGCAAGTGTGTGGCGAAGACACAGACCACCCAGAGGAAAAGCTGTAAATTGATGGTTCTGCATATTTACCTACAGATAATTATTGTCATTTCAGGTGAATATGTATGTAATAGAAGAAAGCACAAGAATACTGTATAATAGACATAATACATTATTAACCCAATACTTAAAACACCTGTTGGGTTTTTCTTTTACAGGTAATTTTTGTAATATTACAGATTATTCGATGCAGTTTTTAAAAGCACAAGACTGCTGTGAAAGTTCTTGATTTATTTTTCGTAATTAGCATTATAACTGTTGCAGTTGTTTGTAAGTGTGTGCTTTTGTGGACAGATTTTGTCAACACAATAGTGCAGCTGCACCGATCAGCCACAGCATTATGACCACTGACAGGTGAAGTGAATAACATCGATCATATTGGTACTATGTGGTGTTCTGCTGGAAAACCTTGGATTTTAACATCTGTGTTGATGAGACTTAGACACCCAAATAAACATTGTCCCACAACAAACACACTCCCTCATGCAAATGGAAATCCCAAATGTCTCTGGCCTACCCCTGCAGGAAAATGGACCCCACCACATGGAAACAACATCAAACAATCAGGAACATGTAGAGGAACATGACAATGGTCCAACATGTTGATTTGACCTCCAAACTTCCTACAGCCCATTATGATCAAGCATCAACAGGATGCAGTGGAACAAGTTTGATTGACGAGGCCTCACTGCACAAGCCAGAGTACCCAAAGGATCCAGTGCCAGCATCCTGGTTCCAGACCCCATAGGACACCCTGAGAGGTCCTCTTGTCCATGTCCAATGGTTCAGAGCATTTTTTAGCACATAAGGGGGACCAACACAGTATTAGGCAGGTGGTCATAATGTTGTAGCTGATCAATGTATACAAGATAATGAAACTTTACAGGTGTGTGGCTGAGAACAAGATAAAGGTTGTGTTTGAAGACAGGTGTGGTCTGACACATGAATACTGTGTACTGATATTAACTAGAGACGGTCTTGTTGTAGAATCACACCAGACACCCCGGCAGTCATTGTTATTATTACATTATTTCTCTCTGTGGATCGAACCATTTTTGAACTTTACTTTAATCTTAGCTACACACTTGTAAGGTTTCCTGACGGCTTTCTGACGCTTTAATGTTGACAAAATCTGTCCACAGATGTCCAGACAAACAGCTGCCAAAGCAAAGACACACACACACAGACTCACAAGATGAAAACGACACCAGCAGGTAATGTAATGTAATAGTTACTACTGAGTACTCGTGGCTCGTGGCTTGTGTGATACCATCGCAGCATGGTCTCTAGTTGTGTTGATGTTAGTGTACTGACATTTAGGCTCAGTTTTACTGCAGTATAAAGAACGTGACAAAATATGTTCAGGTACTTTGCACTTCTTTTGAGTATGTTTGTGATTTTTCAGCATTATTGTGTACTGGTTTATATGAAAACCTGAGCTGCTACAATTCATAACACACAGAAATGATATCTAGCACAGTATTAAGAGTCCTAAATTAGCAAGGTTTAATGGATTCTGCCATTTACAGGATCCCTGATGTCTTGTCTAGTAGACCAATTGCAAAAAAATAGATTCCTATCCTGTTCTTGTATACATCTGTCCTTCTCAGGTCAGTGCAGAAGAATTCAGAGGCCGAAGAGAAAGAAGAGGAAACCGCAGAAATCAGGAAGACGAGAGACGCCCAGCTGGAAGAAGAAGCACAACGTCTGAAGGAGGAGGTGGAGAAACTGAGGGTGGAGATGGAGAAGCTGGAGGAATCCCAGAAACACTGGGAGGAGAGGAAGGACGAGGACATCAAGGAAGAGGAGCTGGACGAGGAGAAGAAGAAGGAGCGGGAGGAGGAGAAGAGGAGGGAGGAGGTGGAGGAGATCAGGAGGGAGCACAAGAGGGAGATGCAGAGTTTGGTCTCCGAGTACAGCAGCGCTCAGACGCACCTGCAGGCTCGAATAGTGGCCCTGGAGAACGAGTGAGTAGAGGACAGCCGCAAGGAAGTGCAACAAACCGGGAGGGTTTACTGTTAAAAATGCTGTGGGTGAACCTCAGCGCAGGTCTGTGAGAAAGTTTTTGTGTTTCTGTATATGATTTAACTGCAGATTGCGCGAGCGGGAGGAGCGGTGCAGGAGGAGGGAGCCTCGGTGTGATGACCTGCAGCTGGGGAGACTCCAGGAGCGACTGACGGAGAGAGACCAGCTCATTAAACGATTAGTGGTGAGAACACAAAGGCGCTCCCTAAACGTTCATTGTTTACCTGTGGAAGTGTACATTCACTCTAGACTAACGGAAAATGTCTGTGATAGTCTACGTTTTTTCTTACTGTCAACAAATCCCATAAAAGCACTAAAGCCAGCAGCGTTTAGATCAGTTTGTTGATGTAGTCAAAGCTCGATATGGTCTATTATCGATCTGTTATGTGCACCATTCAGTTCCATTGCTGTCTGAAAATTCCACATTGTTGCACTGATAGGTTCCTGCTTAGGTTCCTCATTAGGGCTGCAAATGTGTCTCCAACATTTGCACAGTTTACTCAAGTTTGTATAATGTTTGCTGCAAACTAGAGTGCCCAGCGGTTTTAGGGAACTAACCCCGAGTTATTTTTTGGCATGTTTTGCTACCGTCACATTTTTATGCACTTCTGGCTAATTTTTCACTGCAGTATAAAAGTGCAGCACCTCTATGGAAACAGCACAACCATGGCCAGAATCACAGAGAGGATACATTTCTAATGCCATGAATCATTAAAAAGAAAATAAAACAAGTTCTTTGATTATTTATGTTACAAAAATGGATAAAAACTAAATCATATGTACAACAAGCACCCATAGCTCTTACCAATACCGAAAAAAATGGCGACACTATACCATGAAATACACCAATCAGCCACAACATGATGACCACTGTCAGGTGAAGTGAATAGCATTGATTATATTGGTACTATGTGGTGTTCTGCTGGAAAACCTTGGATTTTAACATCCATGTTGATGAGACTTAGACACCCAAATAAACACTGTCCCACAACAAACACACTCCCTCATGCCAATGGAAATCCCAAATGTCACTGGCCTACCCCTGCAGGAAAATGCACCCCACCACATGGTAACAACATCAAACAATCAGCAACATGTTGAGGAACATGACAATGGCCCAACATGTTGATTTGACCTCCAAACTTCCTACACCCCATTCTGATCAAGCATCAACAGGATGCAGTGGAACAAGTTGGATTGACAGAGGCCCCACTGCACAAGCCAGAGCACCCAAAGGATCCAGTGCCAACGTCCTGGTCCCAGACCCCATAGGACACCCTGAGAGGTCCTCTGGTCCATGCCCAGTGGTTCAGAGCATTTTTGAGCGCATAAGGGGGACCAACACAATATTAGGCAGGTGGCCATAATGTTATGCCTGATCGGTGTATATGTGGGTACTATAGACTATGTATATTTTGCTACTTACATTTTTAGTTTGTTTCCATTCACACACTGCCTGCAGTTCAGCTGAAAAGTCCCCAAATTTTTGTTGGCAACAGCTGAGCCACGTCACAGTTGCGCTGACGAATGCATTTTTTGTTTTGTTACAGAAATCTATTACAGCCAAACTGTTAATTTGTGGTGAATTTTAAAAATTAGACATGTACAATAAAGAGACTTTGATGAAATGTCTCGATTTTAACCTTAGAGTGGAGGTGAGTCATTCAAGGATGGTCAGGAATTTAAAAAAAGGTTAGGGTTAGGGCTAGGGTTATGGATGTTGGAAATCACTGGGAGATGGACTAAAGCACGGTTGGTTTTGTTGACAATAAGAAAAATAAAGAATATCACCAGACTTACCCTTAAATTCTTGGATTGTCACTGTAGAGGACATGCTTGCACCATTTACTATGTTCCTACTGCAACTAATTTTCTTCCAAGTAGGCTGTAGAAGAGCCTCACGTCCGTCAGTTTTCCCAATCAGCTGTATCTCTGGTGACAATGTTTAAGAAATAACGACTTTATTTCCATCACCGGCCAAACAGCGACCTTGGAAACCATATCACACAGTTCCCATTTGCAGATTTAGTTTGCTCAGGAGCCATGCGGCTATAGCAGTTTCAACTTTCCATTAATCTGAGCACCTCTATGTTCTGCGTGTCGGGCCTTGGGGACGTCCTAGCGGTTAGGACGAACACTATTCCCCGTCCGTATCTCAACAGTCACTATCCAGTAATAGCAAATGCCAATATTGACAATATCAGCTTCTGCGATTCAAACTAGTAATCAGAAAGCATCAGCGAGAATGTCAGTCATTCTTGGAGCCTGTCTGCAGTTTTGTAACCAAGAGCTGATTTAAAACTGGCTTCACAAAATGCAATTACTGTAACTACTCCGACTTGATCTACTTGGAACTGTGTCTTGGTGAATCATCGGCGGTCATATATGCGTAGGAGAATATTGCATTTTTTTTATAAGTGTCCTCTGACAAAGTGCCGCATCAACCATCTGTGTGGCATGAGGCAGCGTAGCAAACAAACACACCCTCCAGACACGGCGCAAACACAACAACAACAACAACAACAACAACAAGAGCACTAATAATGAATAAGGCCAATGAAAGTCCTTCCTCGTCCTCCTTCCCTCCAGGAAGAGAGGCATCAGCTGCAGCTCCACCCTCCTGTTGCCGGGGACAACAGCACCCTCAGGCTCCGTGACAGCAGCAAGTCCCGCCCCGGGAGCGTCACGCCAACCATGAGGGTGAGTTTGTCTGTTCGACTCATGCACATAATGTATTCGTCAACGCGAGCCCGCCAGAAGGGCTCAGTGGGTCGAAGCCAACTTCTGCTTCTGTGGCACGAGGCAGTAAAACGTACAAGCTTCGCCCACTCGTCACATCGCAGCTCATCGTAAAGACAGGCCTCTTCTATGTAATAGCTCCACCGCACTGCTTTTAATTACACTGTTTGGACAGTAAAGATTCAGAAGTGTGTGAAGTTGTTTTTCTTTATAACAGTGAGGCGTGGAGCCAGTAAATAACTGGTGGCAAGTTTATTTATGCCTTTTACATTTTCACTTGATGTGAAATCTGTCTCGTCTTGATTTGAGGTCTGTTTTAATGAAATACTTTGCATGCAAATATGACAATGTACAATTTGCAGATGCCATGCTGTAGAAGCGACGCTGCAAAAGAGTTTCGTGCCTGAAACAAAAGCATCTCAGCAGGCTTAAATCATCATTTGAGGATAAGTGACAACACACCAGCTGGGATTGTAAATCTGGATAAAAAGCTAAAACACATCATCACCTCCAACCTCATGTGATGGATGCAGGCTGCAAATCTTTTTGGTTTATCTCCATGAAGTTGTTACTAGGGGCATGTTTTAGTATAAATACAACTTGTTTGAGGAGCCAATAAACTTTGTCAGCTACACATCTACTACTCCTAAGAAAGGGGGCAACAAAGGGCAAGGCTGATGATAGTTATTATCATTATGAATGTATTAAGTGTAATGGAGATATAAATAGGCTTAAACATCTCCTTGACAACTGGGCACTGCAGATTTTAGCAGAAGTTACTTGAACTGGAGTAAACTGTATTTTTAAAAGACTGTTTGAAGGTGCAAAGGAAAGTGCTACATCACGCTTTGGATATATTTTCAGTTTGGGGGGTTTCATTAGACATAGACGCGTGAACTGTGAGAAACTATACTAATGTAATATCAGTAGCCTTATTAGTGCAACGTTTTGGTGCTAAACCTTCATCGGGCAAACAGTGTTGTGCAAAGTCAGGAGCCATCTTAAATAGGGATCTGACTCCACCACCAATGAGCAAACTCCACGTACCACTGAGAGGTATGAACACCAAAAGAGAGACAAGAAAAAAAGATTATTTACACACTATGTAGAGGCATGAGAGTGAGAATACAGAAAAATGAGAAGAGAGAGAGTTATTGTTTGACACCAATCAGAGAACATACTACTACTCAGCCACAACATTCTGACCACTGACAGGTGAAGTGAATAACATTGATCATATTGGTACTATGTGCTGTTCTGACGGAAAACCTTGGATTTGAACATCCGTGTTGATGAGACTTAGACACCCACATAAACATTGTCCCATAACAAGCACACTCCCTCATGCAAATGGAAATCCCAAATGTCACTGGCCTACCCCTGCAGGAAAATGCACCCCACCACATGGTAACAACATCAAACAATCAGGAACATGTTGAGGTGACAATGGAGGACCTCCAAACTTCCTACACCCCATTGTGATGACAATGGCCTGCAACATGTTGATTTGACCTCCAAACTTCCTACACCCCATTGTGATCAAGCATCAACAGGATGCAGTGGAACAAGTTTGATTGACAGAGGCCCCACTGCACAAGCCAGAGTACCCAAAGGATCCAGTGCCAAAGTCCTGGTTCCAGACCCCATAGGACACCCTGAGAGGTCCTCTTGTCCATGTCCAATGGTTCAGAGCATTTTTGACCACATAAGGGGACCAACACAGTATTAGGCAGGTGGTCTTAATGCTATGCCTGACTACTGTATGCCTGTTTTTAAGAATCCCTCACCTGTATGTGACTGTGTTCTCCCAACAGAGGAAACGTGTGGAGTCGCCTCCTCGTGTCACCAGCATCTCCGGCGCCGGTACCTACGACAGGAGCGTCTTCCAGCCCCACTCCTCGTCCTCGTCTTCCTCCTCCTCCTCCATCCATCAGCACTCCTCCTCCACCCTCCCCCACCAGTCCTCCTCCCACCCCCAGACCTCCCCCCACTACTCCACCTCCTCTCTTCCGCACAAGCACACCTCCCTCTCCCTCAGCCAACATTCCTCCCCCTCCCTCCCCCGCTCCACCAGGTCCCGGACCTCCTGCATCCCTCCCACCCCGGCGCCGACTGCTCCTCTCCCCGTCTGCCCCTCACCTCAGACGGGCATCCGATACGTGTCCCCCTCCTGCCAGGAGCCACATGCACACCTCCAGGCCCACTCAATCAGGTACAGGCTGCAAATATAAACTCAGAGCTACGACGTTTTTTAGTTTCAGCTTGTAAAGGCTGATGTTTCACAAACTGCATTCAAATATGTGTGATTAAGAAATCGACAAGCACAAACCAAAGAACAGAAGTTAAGAAGAAAACATCTTCTTCAATATAAAGGCTTAAATAAAGAAAGTCTTTCAAGTCACTGTGTGAAAAGTACAGTCACAATATCAGACATGTCAAGGCAATATGTCAAGTAAAAGCAATTTTTTTAGTAGAAAGATGAGTACAAATGATTTTTACACATTTATTTGATCTTTAACTTTTATTTAAGACACATTAAATACCACATTAAATGTATTAAAGTGATGGAAAAGCAACAGGGACAATACTGGAGTAATAATTCTTAGAGATATTATTATTATTTAAAGTGACAATAAAAAGTGAAAATGAAAGTTCATTTAAAGCCTATGTTGTAGCAGAAGTACTTCAGCTCGCGATCAGATTGAAAAACTTTGTGGTATATACATAGGAAATAAAAATACATAATAAAGTTTTTGTTTTGTTTAGATATATAATTGTGTTTTCTCTAATTTGATTGCTTGTTTTCTATGTTCTATATTTTTCTGGTTTGCGCCTCTTGATTTCTTTTTTTTTTTTTGCAAAGTTTTACTGTTTTTTTCATCACCAAACAAAGCATCTGACAGCACAGATGTTGCCAAATTAATGAACACATATGGGTTACATGAACCTGTGTAGGAATTCCATCATATACATGCTTGTTTACATTTGCATTATATCAAATGAAAAAAAAAATATCCGTAACTTTTTTGTGAAGACAAAGTGCATGTGCCCTTTTTGCAGTCGGCCAGCAAGATCAGGAAGGTAGCCAAGGAAAGATTAAAGGAATATTATAAGAGGTTTCCTGATGATACCATTTAGCTAAATGCTAATGCTAACTGCTAATTCAACTAGCGCTGCCACATTCAACTGACCAGTGCCGATGCTACCATTTAGCTAACTGCTAATGCTAACTGCTAATTCAAACAGCACTGCCATGCTCAACTGACACAGGCCCATTTAGGAGATGCTCCAGGCAGTGACCAGTGCTGATGATACCATTTAGCTAACTGCTAAATTCTAATGCTGACTGCTAATTTAACTAGCACTGCCACATTCAACTCACCCAAGCCCATTTAGGAGGTGCTCCAGGTAGTGACCAGTACCGATACTACCATTTTGCTAGCTGCTAAATGCTAATTCAAACAGCAGTGCCACGTTCAACTGACCCAGGCTCATTTAGGAGATGCTCTGAGTAGTGACCGGTGCTGATACTACGATTTAGCTAACTGCTAAATGCTAATTCAAACAGCAGTGCCACGTTCAACTGACCCAGGCTCATTTAGGAGATGCTCTGAGTAGTGACCAGTGCTGATACTACCATTTAGCTAGCTGCTAACTGCTAATGCTAACTGCTAATTCAAACAGCACTGCCATGTTCAACTGACACAGGCCCATTTAGGAGATGCTCCAGGCAGTGACCAGTGCTGATGCTACCATTTAGCTAACTGCTAATTCAAACAGCACTGCCATGTTCAACTGACACAGGCCCATTTTGGGGATGCTCCAGGTAGTGACTAGTGCTGATGATACCGTTTAGCTAAATGCTAATGCTAACTGCTAATTCAACCAGCACAGCCACATTCAACTGACCCAGGTCCGTTTAGGAGATGTTTCAGGTAGGGACCAGTGCCGATGCTACCATTTAGCTAACTGCTAAGTGCTAAAGCTAACTGCTAATTAAACCAGCACTGCCATGTTAAACTGACCTAAGCCCGTTTAGGAGATGCTCCAGGTAGTGACCAGTGCCAATACTACCATTTAGCTAGCTGCTAAATGCTAATTCAAACAGCAGTGCCACGTCCAACTGACCCAGGCTCATTTAGGAGATGCTCCGAGTAGTGACCAGTGCCGATACTACCATTTAGCTAGCTGCTAACTGCTAATTCAAACAGTACTGAAGAATGTTCCTCTGTTCCATTTCTCCCCTGATGTAGTGGAACATAAAACATCGCCTCACTGGAAGTACAAGTTTAGCCATCGAAGTCAGCTGTCGATACATTCACAACAAACTGGACTGGTGGAAAATTGATCTCAGCTTCTTAGCAATACTTTTTCCAATAACTGGATATAAAAGCTCCGTGTCTGTTTGCTGTGTTTTGCAGGGGCCCTTACCTGGAGCAGAGGGGGACAGAAGGGCTGAAGCAGGAGTGGTTCACCAAATACTTCTCCTTCTGAGCACAAACACACATGAACACACACACACACAAACACAGCAGCTGCAAGTACATCTCATATACAGTTCATTGCTTCTTATACACATCGGTTTGCTTCCCACACACACATACACAACTTCTAAAACAGACATATCTACATTAACAGACATACAGGCTCATCACCAGCAAGGCCATCTCAAACATTGCCTCAAAGCTCAACCAAAAAGTGCTTCTCGAACACATGCCTGACCTCTTCTCAGAACATAAAGGCCTGCCGGATCTTGTTTGTATAGTTTGGAATGTGTCCATATCTTTTTTTAAAAAGGCAGTCTTCCTTTTTTAAACGCAACCGTTGCTCCGATCTCATCTCACACAGTTACTCCAGGCAAATGTACATTTCCTAAAGTCGAACAACCAAGTGTCTCTTTGAGTATGGAAGCATTCGACATATTCAACCAAGATCCACATCAAAATGGACACACACGACTCACCATACCAAAATGAAGCTTGTTTCAATGCAAAAATGTATAAATATCTTAATGAAATTGAATAAAATATTTTGTTTTTGTAAGCGCTTCTTCTTCTTCGTGCACTGGAAAAGAAAGAAACACATTCTTCTGGGCTTGTTGTTGCTGAAAATGTGTCTCGGATAATCATGAACGTAGCAGCCTTGAACGCAGTGGAGACTGTGAGGGAACAGATGCATCGAGTCACGTTAGCGCTCAAATCTGCCGAGAAGCTACCAGACAAAAAGACCAAAGAGAATAACTTACCGAGTCCAGTGAAGCTGCGAGTCTGGTTCTGCTGCTTCTCTTCCAGGCGGCTCAGCTCTCGGCCAGAAAAACACACCATCGCTGCCCAGCTGGACGACTTTGATGTGGTTTCAAGGCTCTTCGTTAGGTGTCACACAACTGAAACAATTAGACATTGCAATGCTGGTATATTTAAGCAAATGGAACAGTACGATGTGTACTACTGAGACGGAGAACTGCTCCAAATGTCCTCTGCCATTTATATCAATTTACAAAACTGAAAGCTGAAGGTAGATTTAATTTTAGAGGTGGATTGTGTTCCTCAGATTAAACTCTTTATTGTCAGTGATGCAAAAATCTCATAAAAAATCCAAAGTTACCATTAAATCCCAACAGATGCTGATTTTAACAGATATTTGAGAGTCTAAAATTCCACTAAAGTCATAGGGACCTAAATTTATTTTGTTCTAATTGGCCAACATCTGTCACTTCAGCTAAAATCTACTTACCAGTGCATTTTTTGGGGAGTTTTTCCATTTTTTAATGATGGGGAAGAGACAGTTTGAAAGGGGGTAGAGAGAGGAGGAGAGACATGCAGCAAAGGGTCGTGAGCTGGACTCGAACTCACGACTGCTGCTGGCGCCCATGTGGTAACGCCCTAACCTGAGCTATACGACGGCCCGACTTATCAGTGCATTTTAAATCACCCACACTCGACCAATATGCCACATATTATAAGACAGGCAACAACAAATATGTGCAAAAAAGCAACGTAGAAAACAGGACTAAAATGTATTAAAACACCATGAACACAAAATAAATGTAAAATACTACAAGCAAGACAAAAACGTGAAATTAAAAAATCAAGATCATTAAGAGAAACTGAGCCAGGAGGAGCTGGCTGCTAATCGAACCCATCAGACAGGTTCAGACGCTCAGATCCAGGAGCTGAAAACGGGTCGGGGCTCGTTGCAGCAGGAGCTCCCTAAACGGGGCCAGAAGGCTCCAGCAGCGGGATCAAACCCTGAAGGAGCTACAGGAGCAAAAAGGGTCAGATTAAGGAGGAAGTGGAGAAGGAGAAGAGCAACGTGGAGGAGCTGAACAAAGCCAAGAGTGTTCTGGATAAGACCGACACCAGCCTGGCTTCTGAGTTAAAGACACTAAAAGAGAAGAGTGGAATTGAAATCATTTCTTTAATAGTGCCAGCAGTGGGGGAACAAGTTGACAAATTTATAGTCTCATATTGTTTAATCCTCAAATTAGATCCTCAATCAGGGAGACTGAAATGTTTTAAGATTTTCTTGCAAAATACACAGATTCACACCCTTTAATAAGTGCATTTAATTGCTTTTTTTAGGCATCTCCATTTTGAAAACTTACAACTTGCCTGCCCCACCCGTATACTGGCAGTTACCCATTCTGACGTTGCTTTTCAGGACCCGATTCAACAGATTATTTGGACTTTCACACGACCACATGCGGCCTGCCCTGTTTTTCTAATTAATCTCCTCCCATGCAGCATTTGTAGCTTGGTTCTTGCTTGATGAACTGATCATTTTCATTATCGGCTAATTAAAAAATAGCTAATGGATTAATCGCCCGGCCCATTAAAATTCAGAAAATAATCACCGTTTTCCACAGCCAAAGGCGACGTCTTAAAATTGCTCGTTCAGCCGGCATCGCAAAGCAGCAAATGTGAGAAGCTATGACCAGAGAATATTAAAGCTTTTTTTTTTGTTGCTGGATAGATGAGTTAATCAGTTATAGTAGTTGGGGATTAATTTCCACCATTCAGAGCACAGTACGACTGCAAACATCTACAAAAATCAGAAACCAAAATTTATTTAAAATATCTTTTCTGCTTTTATATTTAAAATGCATAAAATTGAATAACTCGGAAAAAAAAAACACATACAAGAACATAAACAAGCTTCATAAACAACCAAATACATTGTTTTCACATGGTCATTTTAATAAGTTGTCATAAGACAGCTCTGTGCACACTGCACTCTAAGTAACCTTCATCTCTCCCAGTATGTTACAAGAGGATCAGTAGCTGTCTTTACATGTCCGAGGTTAACAAAGGAGACAAACACACTGCAGAGTAAAGGAAGTCGAATTCAGATGACCCAGATACACTGCACCTTCTTCATACTAAAAAAGAAACTCTATGCGAGCTTTCCCACGTCTAATTTGTTCAGCACTCACATACTACTGAAACATGGGGCAGTTCTGCAGCGCCTCTGTGGCAGAGCTGTACTGGAGGACGTTGTCATAGAAACGAGTGAGCTCCTCTCGCGTGTCCTTGGCGCTCCTCCCTCCAGCGCCCCGGTACTTCATGGAAAGCAGCTTGGAGCACAGGTAGTGGAGCCACAGCACGTTGGTATGGGGGTGGTAGTTACTCCAGTTGTTTCTGGAAAAAAGACAAAAACAGCAGAGGGGGATCGATAAATCGCTGCCACGATGGTTGCGAGATGCTGCTTTGACGCTCTCGTGTGCTTCAGGAAATGTGCTTGTCAGAAAAAGCACGACTGGTTGCTGGATGTAGCTTCATATTTAACAGACAGATATGAGAAAGGGACATGACAGAGCTTCTTATCTAACAAAACTGAAAAAAGTCACAAAATCACAATGAAGTATCGTGTCAGGCTGAGAAATTATAGTCTTTGGGTGACTCCTGAAAATCAAAATACGAATCCCATTACACAACCTCAAAGTTGTACAATAAGAAAAGCCTCATTCTTTGATGTCTCCGATTGGCTGCTTTGAAAATCTGGACATCATATCGATTCATCCAGCCAAAATCAAATCAATAAGAAGGTTCCTGGAATATCTAAAGTCTGTTTATCCCACGTCTCCTGTTACACGTGTTGGATTCCGAGAGGTTGAAAGATGTGGAGCAATCAAAAAACAATAGTTTCTCATTGATGACGACACAAATATAGTTTTAATTGTCTAGAATATTTGAGTTAATCACAAAGTCTGGACTGGAATAGAGGTGCTTGATAAGGTTAGCCACAGTCTGAGGAACAGCTGCAAAGGAAAGAGAAGAAAACCAGAGAGAAGATGCAACTAAAACCACACAATGCGATGAAGAGATGTGGAAAACTCACAGGTAAGCGTGAGGAAGTGAGAGACAGACAGTAAGTCGGTGAAAGTGGTGGAGGAGAAGAGAGAGAGGCAGCCTTTTAATGGGAGAGAAAACGTGTTATGCATCTGTTCTTTTGATTAACAGCAGTAGAAATGTGCCTTGTTGGATCTGCTTGTCAGGTTTATAAAACTCCTGGCCGAGTTGTGAAAACACCTTCATGCTGAGCGAGATGACAGAAATTCTATGTACACTGATCAGCCACAACATCATGACCACTGACAGCTGAAGTGAATAACATTGATCATATTGGTACTATGTGGTGTTCTGATGCAGGATGCAGTGGAACAAGTTGGATTGATGGAGGCCCCACTGCACAAGCCAGAGTACCCAAAGGATCCAGTGCCCTGGTCCTGGTTCCAGACCCCATAGGACCCCCTGAGAGGTCCTCTTGTCCATGTCCAATGGTTCAGAGCATTTTGGAGCACAGAAGGGGGACCAACACAGTACTAGGCAGGTGGTCATAGTGTTGTACCTGATCAGTGTCTGTACACAGCTAAATATATAAATAAATAAGGATTCAGACTCCTGAGGTCAAATACAAAACACAGCTGAATAACTCCAGTATTACCACAAAAAACAAAAAGTACAGATAAGAGTACGAGCACCATTAGTAAGTAAGAGTAGTAGTATTGTTAAAATACATTACATCCAATCCATTTTAAGGTAGGATGGGACTGTTTTCATGAAAAAAACTTTCAAGTATGTAACTTTGATGCACAGAGATGAGATTTTAGGGGCTTAAATCAAAATGGGATACTTCAAATTAGGAAAGCAAGATCTGAAATAGCTACAGTTATGTGAAAAAATTAGGACACCCTATGAAAGCCTGTGTGTTTCATGATATTTAATATCAATTTTAACAATACTTAGAGATATAAGTAATATAACTAAACAATTAAAACTGAAGAAAATGCGTTTAAAAACTAAGAAATGGAGACTCCTCGAACGGCAGAATCAAAGCCCAGATCTTAATCTCATTGAGATGCTGTGGGGTGACTTGAAAAAGGCTGTACATGCAAGAAACCCCTCAAACATCTCGCAGATGAAAGAATTCTGCATTGAGGAGTGGGGCAAACTTTCCTCAGACCGATGTCAGAGACTGGTAGATGGCTACAAGAAACGTCTCACTGAAGTTATCTTAGCCGAAGGGGGTAACACTAACTATTAGGGGTAGGGTGTCCTAACTTTTTCCACAGTTAGAATCCGCATTTTGTTGATATCTTTTGTGAGTAAAACAAGGTTATTTTTTGTTGTTTACCATCAGTTTCTTTTCCAGAGATAAATAAAAACAAGATTAGACATTGATATGTAAATATTTCTTGATAAAGAACTGAATGTTTAATGGGGTGTCCTAATTTTTTCACATAACTGTATATGGCGGAACTGTTGACAGCTGTTTTTATTTTGATACATATAGTGTTTTGCATATGTTCATATCGTATAAACACAATAAGACAATCCAAGTCGGCACATTTTATAATTGTAATGGTCGATGCAGGAGCTAAGAACCACAGCATAAAGTAGAGGAGGGTTTACAGAGGGACATACTAGGATAAAATTCATATTAATATTAATGCGACACTTTTACAGCGCAGAAAAACTCCAGCTACAAGGAACAAGATAAATACGAAACAGTAAATGGACTGACCCATTTTCCTTTCTCATCAGTCTGTAGACTTCAAACTGGTAGTCCCCCTGGCCCAGGAAGAGGTCCTCATCATTTGAAATATCACAGGACACCGTCAGATCATCTGGAGAGAACAAAACATGATACTCATCTTGATTTTTACCGTCTACTATGAGTACAAATTAACATGACAGTAGAAGGTGGAGCATAGAAAAATATCTGACCAATTTCTAGTCTGGACAGAGAGTAGTCAATGATGCGGACCAGCACCCCTTTGGTTTCCACAGAGTGGGCTGTTCCGTTCAGAAGGAAGCTCCCTGTCTTCTGCCTGGTTGTTTTGACCAGCACATTGCCCCAGTGGAGGTCCCTGCAGTAAACAGGACAGAGGTGATAAAGTTCCCGACTGTTACAAGACACCAACAATCACTCATCACACTCACACCACATTTACACCAACTGCGTCACTGCGCTGGCTTACACCACGAAGTCTGATACTTGACTTGACAGAACACCACATTTCTCTGCTGCTGCGACGGTTAGAGTTCAAGTTGAACACTTAAAGGAAAGTTTAAAAGCATTAGACATTAGGATGTTTATGACACAGCTGGTGCACATATTGCAAGTTAAGTTTATTTAAAAATACCAATGTTATGGAATCCCTGCATGTGTGTTAATGATAATACAAAGGTATGCTCTACAGAATAACTTAAAAAACATAAATCCAGAGATTGTGCATATCAGCTTTGAATCTATAGCAACTAGAGCTTAAATGATTAGTCAACTGATACGCAAGTTAATCAACAAATATCAACCAGCAACCACTTTTATAATCAATTATTCAAGATTTTTAAGCCAAAAAAGTCAGATTCACTGATTTCTCTCTCATCATCAATATTATTGTAGGGTTTTGGTTTGTGTTTGAGACAAAATAAGATGTCTGAAGAACCATCTTGGACTCGGCACGGTGTCATCTCCTGCTCAGTGTATAAAAGCAGTGACGCATGCAGTAAAAATGTAGTGTAATTTGTGATCACGCAGGTGTTTGTGATTGTACTCTACCTGTGTTCAAAGTGTAGCTCCTGCTCAGCAACAGCCAAGGCAGCAGTAACCTGATGAAGGACGCTCTTCGCCACCCTTAAAGATGCAAACTTAACACAAAAAAGGATTAAATTAAAGGCTGCCTTTCACCCTTACGCCACTGAAACACTGTGAAATTATAAGCTAATGATTAGAACATATAGTCCCCTGTTGTTTTTAATCAGTACACAGCAATTGTAGAAACTAGGGGTTTTGTGAAGCTGCTGAGCATCCTGTTCCAGTATTTCCTCCAGCATGAATCTAATGTATGGTCTCGCTGACATTAAGTTGTAATGACTCATTTTCAAGACAGTATTATTTTTTAATGCATTCTGTCTTCATTAATGTTTGAACACATTATACAGCTAGTGTGCAAGTGTAATGAGCTAAAGCTTGTGTAATGAGAGGAGAGCGTCGCTCGTCATGCTTCACTGTGAAGACAGAGTGCTTGAAACTGTCACTACCACGGAGAAATTATAGTAGCTTTTAAAGTTTATCTTCAACAGTGGCTCAGAGCAGGTACAAGTCATCTGTTACTCCGAGGTGACGTTCCTACCGTTCCATTGCTGTTCTCTAAGTCAGTGCCTCCAAATTCAAACTCCAGGATTATGAAAAACTGATCCTTTTTAAAGAAATCTAGGCAAAGACACAAAGAAAAATCCAGTGAAACAATAACTGTACTGGTAGAGCCAACTAAATGGGGAGTAAAATATACAATATATAGATGAACACTGAACAACCACAACATTAAAACCACCTGCCTAATATCATGTATGCCCCCCTTTATACTGTCAAAACAGCTTTGACCTGTCGACGCTCCACAAAGCCTTGGAAGGTGTCCTGTGATATCAGGCACAAAGGTGTTAGCTGCAGATCCTGGAAGCTGTGAGGTGGTGCCTTTGTGAATTGTGTGTATTTTCAGCACATCTCACAGGTGCTTGATTAGAATTATGACATTACATAAGAAGAAAATGTGATTCAACAGACCGGGCCACCTTCTCTCAGTGCTGCATGGTCCAGTTCTAAAGGTCAGGTGCCCATTGTAGATGCTTTTAGTGGTGGATAATGTTCAGCACCAGCTGTTCAGCCCCATACACACTGAGCTGTGATTCACTGTGTGTTCGGACAACTTTCTCTATTCGCAAGCAATGCGGTTTTCAGCTATTTCTGCTGTGAGATTGGACCACATGGGCCAATTTCACCCTCACATGCTTTACTGATAGTTAGGCCCCTATGACCATGTCGCCAGTACACCAGTTGTGCTTCCTTTCACTTTTGGTACGTTATAACCACTGCATACTGAGAACACCTGACAAGATCATTCATTTTGGAGATGTTCTGACCCATGCGTCTAGTCATCACAATCTGGCTCTTGTCCAAGATCCTTACGCTTGCCCATTTGTTCAGCTTTCAACACATCAACTTCAAGGCCTGACTGTTCACCTGCTGCCTGATATATCCCACCCACTGACAGGTGCCACTGTCACAGGATACTGAATGTTTTTCACTTTGACAGACAGTGGTTTTAATGTTGTGGCTGATTGAAATAAAACAAGTTTTCCTCTCACTGACCTGGTCTGTCATTTTCAGAACCTTTACGCTGATCAAACGCATCCCAAGCATTCAGGAAATCTGGAGGGTAGCAGCCTTGAACGCAGTGAAGGCTGTGAGGGAACAACAGACACATCAAGTCACATTAACCATTAAAAGTGCTGAGACGCTAACAAACATCAAGACAAAGACCAAAGAGAAGACTTACTCATTGAGTCCAATAAAACCATGAGTTTGGTTGTGTTCCTTGTCTTTCAGGCTGCTCAGCTCCCTGTAAGAAAAGTAAGGCAATGCCGTTCATTATCACTGGACTACTTTGATGTGGTTTCAAAGGTTCATCATTAGGTACCACTAAACTGAAACACTCACACCTCATGATTCCAGAATTTCAGTAAATGGGCTCATGTGGTGTGAAGTGTCAGTCTGTACTCAGTGTGCTGCTTACTTTGAGATAATAATCTCATGGAGAATCTCTCCGAAAGTCTTCTGGTCCTCTCCGTTCACCTTCTCACTGCCCTCTACAGGAATGATCTGCAAATAAAACCCAGTGTGTTCCTTCAGAATATACTGTACAAACATAATTTGTACTTAACATCCCAAACTAATCTTTGTTTTTGAACATATATGTGTTTTCTTTCGTTTAGATATGAAAGTTCAGTCTGGACTCAAAAGTAAGAAAAACAAATTTGGCCTTTCCTCATAACTTTTCACCATAATCCACAGCTTCTTCAGTAAATACAATTTGCTGAGGTGTACAAATTCAATTTGTTATCATATGACTAAAATTCTGCCATGTGATGAAACATGAACAAGCTTCTTTCACTGAAGAAAGCCATGTCATGTGGTCAGAAGATCTGGAAAAGTTAGTTAGTGAACCTTAAACGAAAAGCCCACTTACATTAACGACCTTGCATGTCGGATGCAGAATGGATTAAATCACACTGTCAGAATTTAGGCAAAACAATACCACTAACACAAAGTAATACACACACAAACACACATACTTTGAGAGCAACAGTGTCTCCTGAGGCATTGGTGGTAGAGAAGACCTCACCAAAGGTCCCCTCTCCGATCTTCACACACTTTTTCATACGATGGGGGAGAATACACTCCTCCCAGGGCAGAGGCTGCTGCTGGCCACACTCAGCATACACCTTCTCTGCGTCCGACAGATCTGCATCTTCACACACAACCTGCAGCAGAAGATGGGAGGCAGGGGGTTACACGCATCCACAGATTGACGATTCTTGTTTGTTTAATACACAATTCAAAGTAGTGCACCAAGTATTTACAAAGCACAAGGAAGAAAGTTCAAATCTTGTTAAGGCTGTCAGTTTGAGACTTGATGGCAGTAATGTGCTGTTATCACTTCATATTAGCGGATGTGCACTGTGTGTCGTACCAGAGACTGTTGGCCTTGGAGCTGTGACCGCATGCGTCTGGAGAGCGGTGTCCGGAAGGGAGTGGCAAAGAGATCCTGGCTGACGTCTGCTAGCGTCGGAGAGCCTGACGCTGACAGATGTAAACTCCTCGGAGTGAGCAGCACTAATGAGAGGGAACGGAGACAAGCAAAGTCGATCACAGGGGGCGAGTGTACTGGAACTGCGAGCTTAAAATTGAACTGGCCTGATTAAAACTTAGTGATGTGTGTTGTTACCCATGGCCTTGCGGTGAACAGAGAGGGCGGCTTTGAGACGGCTCCAGGTGTGTGTGCTCGGTGTGAAATCCGCCAGCAGAGACGAGAGGTTGAGCTGATTTCCTTTCACCGGGGTGGAGAAATTTGTGGTAGTTGCCAACAACTCCTGCACACAAGATACACAACACACATTTTAAATCCTTCCTAGTTTTTAATATTCAATTTTTTGTAGGGTGGATTATGACAGACATGAAAACAATACGCACTGTAAATACATATGCAACGTGTTTTATGTTCAACACACAAATATATTTTCCATCTTAGCTTTAGGACAGATTGATAGTTTGGCAGCTTGAGACAACACCTATGTCTAGAAACCGCCTCAGTGCTCATAGTTAGTAAAAACAAGTCTTATCCTTAGTGTAAACAGTTTAATAAACACTTTGTTTACTGTAAAAATAAACACTAAATGTTTCTGTGGTATGTGGAGCATCCGGGATACTGTAAATGGAAAGGCATACTGTTGTTGTCCACCTCTAATGCTCTGCGTGCAAAAACTAAATTCCACTGCCATGATGCTGTGTCCAAACCACTGGGAAAACACATACACTAGTTAAAAGTGGAGTCTGCCACTCTGGAGAATGATTGTACATATTTAGCCTGTGCATGAGCAAAAACATTCACATGATATGCTGAAATAGTGTTGTCTGGATCGGTCTGTGCCACTTTGTTTGTTTCCTTGTTAAGCTGGATTTATACTCCCTCGCAGACGCACATGAGGACAGCTGTAGACACCACAGATGTATTGTTGTTCTAGATTTTACAACTTTCTAGTCCACGTCAAGGAGCCAGTCTATATAAGCACAGTGGATTGCCGCCTACATATACCGTGCATGCACACTACTGCCGAGCATGTGCACTGCCTTTGTAACTTCATAGTGGACACCAATTTTGAGCTACATGTGGGCGTTCACAGATGGGTCCACGTGGCCTAGAACAGATGATGGAATTTATGCTCACTCAGACCTTAGCATACCCTCGTGCGCTCATGGATGCAGACAGTCTAACACCTTACAGTGCCAGGGCTGTGCATGCACACCAGACTTTCATCAATGCACACTCAGAATGAACAACAGCAGATTGAGGAGATACTGAATTTGACAAAAAGTGTATCAGATTAGAATTGCATACTCAACTTTTAATGACTGCAGATGCTTTTTTAAAGTGCAGCAGCTAACAATATATGACAATAAAATACCCTACAGACTTGTCATAATCTACTCTGAGTCATATAGTCAGAAAGCTAGCACCAGATGCCCAAACGTATGTTTACACATTCTGTATTTTGTCTGACAGCTCACAGATGTGTAACATCAAATGTCCAATGATATGAGATATCAAAAAGCAGCAGCAAATCATCACATTTTAAAGTTTTTAACCATCAAATACTAGTGTTTACATGATAATTACCTTCATTGATTAACTTTATAACTAAACTGTCATCTGTGTTATGTCAGTGGACATTTATTAAATGGACATAACATTCAAGCAGACCTTTGTTGTGTTTCTGTGAATGCTGTTCTCACCCTTGGCTGTTTGTGTTGTTTGGGTATCAACTCGTTGATGCTACAGTCCACTGCTTTGGTCCGGCCCGTCTGTGCAGTCCTGCCCCTGAACACGTTTGCGCTGGTGTTGCCTTTGTTTTTCCACCGACTCACGCTCATACCGCTCACACAAGCCTTCCTTGTTGTCCCAGGTCGGTCTGTGGACGTGCTCCTCCTTTTCTTTTCTTTAGGAGCCAGGGACATCTTTTTCCTTTTACCGACAACATCACCTGAGTTCTTTCCAGGTTCTTTGTCTGAGGTAATCTTATCCTCCAAACAAATTGAGCCTTGATTTTTTACATTAACTTTCCTAGAAGTAGTGTCTTCATTACAGAGATTAGAGTCACTCTCAGACAGGTGGTCAGTCTTTGTCTGATCATCGCTGGTTGAGTCTGACACATCTGTGGAGGATTTCAGTTGCAGATTTCTTTTTACCTGTGACAAAGTTAGTCTTTTTATCTCGACAACAAATTGGTCCGTTATACATTTCTCCTTCAACATTGCTGCCTTTTCTTTTGTTTCCTGCTCATTAGCGTGTACCGCTGCTACTGAACTGTTTTTTAATTGATTATTAGAAGCCATTAATCTTTCAGTAATTTCTTCTGAGTGTTTGATATCTTCTGGGTCATTCATGTTATGTGTGTGGTTATTTTCACGCTTGTATGCATGTTCGTTAACACGCTTCTCATTACAAGGCAAATCTGCTTCTTTCAGCTGGGTGAAGGCTTTGACTTGTGACAAAGACAGTTTTTCAATCTGAACTGAGAGTTTATTGGTAAGACACTGTTCCTTCACAGCTAAGGCCTTCTGTTTTTGTGTTTGCAAAGCGCCACTGGCTCGTAATTGTGTGTCCATGACAATCTCACAGCGGCTGTCTGTGTGGTGAGTAGATTCAGCATAAAGCACCGATTCTGGCTGCTCCATGGACGCATCAGCGGATGAGTGTTCAGCTGACTGCTTACCGTTAACTAATGATGAAATATTACAGCTGTGACTGTCAGTCACTGATGATGTTTGTTCAAAACTATTTACCGAGTGTAAATAATCACTGGTTTTATTGTTTGTCACAGATAAATGAAGTGCTAAAGATTGTGAAAGATCAACCGTTTGACCATCCACAGACTGAGGCTGTTCATCAGTTGGCTGGCTGTGAACCGAGCTTGAATGTTCCAAACAGGATGAGTAAGTTGTTTGACTGCAGAGCTGAGTCACAGTGAGGAAGTCTAATCTTTCCAGCTGCACTGTGCAGCACTCGGTCAAACATTTCTCCTTCAGAGCCTCTATCAGCCACTCTAACCCTGCTGCTGCTGACACAAAATGACTGCTGCCTCCACTGTCTGTAGAGAGCAGATATACACTTGGTAATTCCCCCTCATTCTTAGTCCCTGAAGCTTTACTGTCGCTTCTGGCTTCGTCACTGCAGCCTCTTCTCCTGGGTTCCATAAATATGTCAACAGATGGTTCTTCATGGTGATGTAGATCGGGTTCTTTCTGCAGCTTCCCCTTAGAGTCGAGTCCAGTGAGTGATGCACAATCAGGTGGGGGGACAGGCTTCTCTGGTGAATCTTCTTCAAATGTGCTCAAGACACCTATACAGCTTACTGACATGGATTGAGAAGTGGAGGACTGATCATTGATGGGAAACGGTTTAGGGTGTCCGCCTTTCCTTAAGGATCCTGCTGAAGGCGTAGAGCAGAAGATGGGTTTCCTGGGGCAGGGTCCCAGACTGTGATCTGCCAACTCATTGAGAGATATCTCTCGGAAGGGGTTGGTGGCAGAGCTGGAAATCCCTGCAGCATTCATCGAGTTCTCTGCACTTGACACCAAAAATGTTGGTGGGGCCTTCCTTCTCCTGGAAGGCTGATGATTCCTGTTGGAACCAAACGCTCCAGTAAAATCATCAGAAGAGCTGAGTATGCTGGCTATTGCTTTAGAGAGTCTGGGTTTGGTGGCAGCTGCACGTCTGCGGTGGGTTACAAAACGGCCAGTAGGAGGAGGATGAACACTACAGAGCACAAGGAGAAGAGGAAAAGACCTCATGGTTACAGCAATTACGAAATACATTCATATGACAGTCACTTTTCAGTCTTTTAATAGGGGCTTAAAAACTGGAGTGAGCACCTACTTAGAGTCTGTCTTTGTGTGAAGTGAACTTTTGAAGCGTTTTGGTGCAGACACCTCTTCCTCACTTTTGCTGGTGGAAAAAACCCGCTGACCTTTCTGCCTTGCCAAAACACCAGGTTCAGACACAAGCCGGCTTTTTCTGTTGACATACAGAAATAAAGATGATTTCAGAACTACGTTAAGAGGCACAAAACCCAGGTCTACATGTGAGTAATTCCAAGGAAGCACATAGTTACGAGTTAAAAAGTGCAGCCATGAAGGGCTAATCTGTGGGAATGAAGTTAAAATCTCAGTGTCCTACCATTTGTCAATGTGTCACTAAAATCTACCGTCAGAAATGAAACAACGATGACAGCTCTTGTGTAGAAACTTAACAACAAACTTAACAAATCTAGTTTCCACCTCACTATGTGAAGATATAACATTTTTCTCTGTGCCATAATAAATTTGTATTTCTGGGTTTGTGGATTTAAGAAAACAGTTGAGTCTGCTTGAAAACATTAGGTCACTACGTTACAAGGGCAGTACTGTGCAAGAGCAAATTGGGAAGACACCAATCAAAGCTTAAGCCCTCTGTTTGTAAGTAATGTCAAATGGCTGCTTGCAGACAATCTTGAAGAAACATAAAAACAGAACCACAAACCTCTACACAGGCCGACTATCCTTTTAATTTAAATAATGTTGTGCTTATGCTTGTTTATGCTCAGACCTGGTTGCTGTGCTCTGCTGAGTGAGCGGAGGAGGGGGAGAAGAGGGCCTACTGATGTTCTCCTCATCACTGCTGGTCAATGACAGACATAGCTTGGCCTTTCTCCTGGCAGGACGGACCGCTCTACTAGCGGCAACACTTGTCTTCCTCCTTTCTCTAAGGAGGGGCAAAAACAGATAAGAAGCATGGGCAAATATGTCAGAAAAGGACTATGATAATAAATGATGTAGAGACCATACAATGAACCTCAAAGATATCTATCCTTGGATTGACAAAGTATAACACAATCTTTCAGTATAATAAAAAACAATGTAAGCATATTTCTTCTATGTTATTAATGATTTAGTTATTACAAAATGTGTATTAATAAAGTAAAAACATCACTGAGAATTTACAGCTGCATGTTTATTCACAGACCTGGCTGTCTTGATCTGCTGAGCAGGTGGAGGATGAGGTGGAGAGTGAACGATGATGTTCTCATCATTAAAACTCTTCTCAGTCAGGCACAGCTTGGCTTTTTGCTTGGCAGGACGTTCTCCTTGACGACCACCAGCCTTTGTGTGCTTGTCTCTGTGAAATGAAAGACAGACGACTATTTAACAAGCTATAAAGATATGCTGTTAATGATGAGCGGAAGTAGGTAGATATAATTGAAAATTAAACCAGAGTTATTGTTTTTTACATTATAGCATGTTGATTATTTTTAAGTGATTTGTGCAGTAGGACATATGCTACATCCACAGGGCCTGTTGTCTATTTTCTTGTATGTACAAATTGTCTGTGCCAGCTTTTCGACCATTTTCAGATATATTCACACTCCTGGCATAGAAATATATCTGCCAGAGGTTTACATACATGATATAGTCGAATAACTAGATATTTTCCACAGCATAAAAATAATAACAACATATTGGCAATCATTTATTTTCTTAACATAAACAAACACTGTGATTTGGATCCCTTACCTTAGGTTAACAAAGATGAGGGCTATTGAGGGATAAACTTGTCAATGATCTGTGGTGCAGGGTTGTTTTTAAGTAACCATATTAATAAATAAATCACTTCTGTATTGCAGTTTTGCGTGATGATAAGTCTGAAGCTCATAACGACACAGGATATGCTGTTATTAGCACTGCTTCTAACAAATATTATCATTATCGATTGATCTTTTGTTCATTTTCTCGATCAACTAATTGGTTGTTTGGTCTGTAAAATGCCAGAAAATGGTGATCAGTGTTTCCCAAAGCTCAAGATGACATCCTGAAATGTCTTGTTTTGTCCACAACCCAAAGATATCCAGTTTACTGTCACAGGAGGAAAGAAACTCAAATACTGAACATTTAATAAGCTGGAATCAGAAAGTCAAAAAAATACTTAAACAAATTAAACAAACATCATCATAGTTGGTGATTAATTTAAAAGTTGACCGGTAATCGATTAATTGTTTTGGTTGCAGCTGACATATTAGTGAGGCTCTATAAGACTACAAAGCTGACACTCTTGTGTGAAATATCCATACAATTGTGGTTCCTTTTTTATGTATTTAATGTATCCTGGCATACTTTCTCTCACTCCATCCCTTTTCATAACGAATTTTATGCTACTTTATAGGTGGTAGCCTTTGCCAAATTGCTCTGTATGATTTTTCTTAAACCTAAGTAATTGTAAGGCATTATGAAATAACAAGGTGATAAAGGATATATAAATTACAATATGACAGGTCGTGAGGATGACAAGCATAGTAATGAAACTGAACAAACCTTGTCCTCTTAGATTTTCGGTCTTCAAACACGGAGTCATCTGTTGACAGGGTGCTATCGAAGGCCTGCTTACGGTCATCAGGCGAAACCCAGGCGGACACCTTTCGCTTCTGTTTACCGTATGTTTTCATAAACAACGGCTTTAACGGCTTCATGTTTACAGAAACCGTGCTAACAAGTCAAACTCAGATAAAAAAATGGACGGAGCAGAATTCAAAATTGACGTTGCTAGCTCAAGTCAACTAAGGTTTAGCCGGAGAGCTCGACTTTAGCTAACAGACAGACAAAACTCACAACACCGTTCTTACAGTTTATTTACACAAACCGTCGAAACTTCTTTAAACTAGAACCAAAGAGCTGTTTTAACCCTCCGCCATGACCTGTAGTTTTATCGGTGTCGTCTTTTTTATGTCTCGCCCATTATTTTCTATTATGGCTCTAATAAATCCGATGCAGGACCCGCTTCTCGTTCAAACTGCTGGACGCCGCTGATTGGTCAAAACCTCCTGATGATGTCACCACAGCGCCACCTGGCGGGTCGGAGTAATAACAGCCTGGAGGAGGCAGGCTGCAGCAGAGGGAGGAAAACAGAGGTCTGTGGACCAAATCCGGACGCCTATTAAATATACAGCATACAGGAGCAGTGAGTACACCCATGTGCTATATCATTAAAGTGTATAATCATTTACAACTGTGTCAGCTCTTAAGAACTGCTTTATTTTTAAGTTGACAAATAGAACGTTTCCTCTTATGAATAATCAAAAACAAAGACTATATTGAAAACATCGGCCCAAAAATATAAAACTCAGTGCAACAACATGAACATGCAAGTCAGAAAACCTCTTATCCCTGGAACAAAACTGATTTCTAATTAGTCTAATTTCATGAACATGGTTATAAAATGATGAGAACTTCAGAACTTTCTCACTGTGTCAGTCTGCATATCTGCATCATGGATCCACATGGAAAAGGAATGCCAGAGGAACTAAAAAATGTGATTGCAGAGCTTCACAAAAATGGAAAAGGAATCAGAGAGTCATGATCTGTCACCAAAAATCAGTTGAATCACAGTTGCAGCGGTAATCAGGAGATAAACTAAGGTAGGCTAATCAAAGTTGCACTGACTGTCCTCCTACAATGAAACCACGTATGGGGTTCTACTGGCACAATTTGGCTCTGAAAAAAAGATAACACAGGGTTAGCAAAGGAAATCTGAGTTTTGGTGATGACTCAGACGTTGCATAGCATGAATAACTTGGGACGGCATCCGAGCAACAAACCCTTGCTTGCTGTTTGGCACAAAACAGCAACATGAAACTTTGCTAAAGACCAGGACAAGAAGCCTGATGAGTGGAAGCACACTGGTCTGGTTAGGCCAAGATAAATTATAATTATGTATATGTTAGTTCATAGATCTGACAGAGAAGCACGTCGGTGGGAGTGTGATAATTTGATTTTGCATGAGCGCAAAAGGTGTTGGGGAGATGGCATTTACAGATGGTCACATAAATGCCTGTAACCAAGATAGTGGCTAATGAAGAGGAATATTCCAGCATGATTCAAAACAACACAACATCCCCAGCAAAGAACAGTTGAATGGCAAAACATCTCTCCAGGAATTTGTGCAACACTGGTATCCTCCAGGCCAAGGAGGAATTAAGCCTGTCATCAAAAAATAAAGGTGATCATATGAAGTAATAAAAAAATAAAAGAGTTGAATCTCAATAATGAAACACATTCCCACTGAAGGGGTCTGTATTTTTAATGCGGTACATTTTAATGATTAGTTTTAAATTTAACATTAGAGCAAATGAATTACTGTTCCACTTAGAAGTGATGCAATTACTGTAAGGTGATACAACTTTAAATCACTTGACATATGAGTGATATTGCACAGATGTGTACTCACTTCTAAATATAGATGGAGACGTATCCCCTGCATTGCTCCTGAATCTATACCTGTGCATGCATGTGAACATAAAGTTTGAAGGGGTTTAGTTTTTGATACAAATGTCCATTGATTAGAATAAAGACAATATATTGGTTTAACTGTCATCAACATTCTGTTTTTTCCCTCAGACCGTTGAAGAAAACCGCTGTTTTATTTGACACAATGGGCTGGATTCAGTATATAATGACGAGGATTCATTTGTTTGTGGAGTGAATTGTGGAGATCATTATTCTTACATGTTTAATATCTTAGTTAAATCTCTTGTGCAGTGGTTTTGGTTACTGCACTTCAATAGGGATTAAAAGTGGCCCAAAGTCAGACTTATTTAGGTGGTTGGTTGTGTGTGTGATCAAACATACAACGATCAGGTATAACATTATGACCACCTGCCTAATATAGCGTTGGTCCTCCTTATGTGGTCCAAAATGTTCTGAACCATTGGGCATGGACAAGAGGACCTCTCAGGGTCTCCTATGGGGTCTGGAACCAGGACCAGGGCACTGGATCCTTTGGGTACTCTGGTTTGTGCAGTGGGGCCTCTGTAAATCAAACTTGTTCCACTGCATCCTGTTGATGCTTGATCAGAATGGGGTGTAGGAAGTTTGGAGGTCAAACCAACATGTTGGGTCATTGTCATGTTCCTCAACATGTTCCTGATGGTTGGATGTTGTTTCCATGTGGTGGGGTGCATTTTCCTTCAGGGGTAGGCCAGTGACATTTGGGATTTCCATTTGCATGAGGGAGTGTGTTTGTTGTGGGACAATTTTTTTTGGGTGTCTAACTCTCGTCAACACAGATGTCAACATCCAAGGTTTTCAATCAGAACACCACATAGTACCAATATGATCAATGTTATTCACTTCACCTGACAGTGGTCAGAATGTTGTGGCTGATTGATGTAAGTCACAAACAATGCAGTACACAAGTCTAACCACCAGGTGTCATCACTTCATTACACTAGTCTCCCTTGTACTGTATCTGTAGCACATTGTACAGCAGTAATATCTACTTAATACTGTGTGTGTCCAAATTATGTCTAAATTCAGTGCAGATTTAAAATTTAGATAAATATGTGTAATCAACAGAATGTTCATGACACTGTACCCCTGCATTTTCTTTATTCTAGTCAGTGGGCAACTATGTGTATCAGAAATTAAACAAGGATAAGGCCTGTCTTAATTAGCCCTGTGTGGCCATAGAGTTAAACTATATTAGCATGTATAGCATGATTAAGAAACAATTGCAAACTACGTCTAATGGAAACGTAGTCATTAGCCTTAGAAGTATCCTTGTAGGGAGTGAACAGACTAGTGGGAATTGTGACCAGTCAGGAGGTCACCACTGTCAGTGGGAATAAGGATCACACATACTTGGATGTAATTTGACAGCAATGTATTAAATGATTATTAGAATATGATGCTGAACTCAAAACATAATTAATTATTTGTTGTTTTGGAACATGCTGGCTGTGTGAGTCTTCCTAAAGCCTCACCTTACAGATAGACTAGCTTGGCCTCTTTGCCTCCAGCCCAAACTAGACTATAGTCATTTAATAATTTAGTGCTTTTTCACTTTCTGTCGATTAACTAAATATTGTCCTCATAAGTCCTCTGTTTAACGGCACTCCTACCTTGCAGGCCTCAGTAGCTCCTCACTTATCTCTATATGTTTTGAAGCTCATCCTGCAGAGTTATTAAAGGCTTACCTACATCACATGAAACTACAATAATAAGGTTCTGCACATCATTAAAGTGTTCTAGGACTGTGGCCTGCTGAGATTTTATGAAACTCTCTTTCCAGCAAGGCGACGGTAGAAACTCTTTCTTCAAGGAGAATATTTTCCATAAGTGCATTTATTCCATACAATGCACTGAGCCTGGTGCTTTGACAGAAACTTTCAGATGAAACGTGAAAACACTAGTCTACACTGAAGTTCATTTATGTCCTATGCATTGTTCTCATCTTCTATTATTTAATCATGGCTGAGCTTACAAAGTAATCCCACTGAATTCAGTTTAAACAACAGATAACTTCATTTCCATTTAAATGCCCTTTATTTTTTATTCTCTTTCAGTACATTTAAGTGACTAAATTAGTAAACTAAATATTACCAAATTTAAAATGTTTGTAGTTATCGGTGGGGAAGGGACGATGCACAAATCAAATAATAATGCAACTGACTTATTGCCCTGCTGTACAGTAATGACTGCATATATATAATATATACATACACCGATCAAGCATAACATTATGACCAGCTGTCTAATACTGTGTTGGTCCCCCTTATGTGCTCTAAAATGCTCTGAACCATTGGGCATGGACAAGAGGACCTCTCAGGGTGTCCTATGGGGTCTGGAACCAGGACCAGGGCACTGGATCCTTTGGGTGCTCTGGTTTGTGCAGTGGGGCCTCTGTCAATCCAACTCGTTCCACTGCATCCTGTTGATGCTTGATCACAATGGGGTTTAGGAAGTTTGGAGGTCAAATCAACATGTTGGGCCATTGTCATGTTCCTCAACATGTTCCTGATTGGTTGTTTTTTTCCATGTGGTGGGTGCATTTTCCTGCAAGGGTAGGCCAGTGACATTTGGGATTTCCATTTGCATGAAGGAGTGTGTTTGTTTTGGGACAATGTTTATCTGGGTGTCTAAGTCTCATCAACATGGATGTTAAAATCCAAGGTTTTCCAGCAGAACACCACATAGTACCAATATGATCAATGTTATTCACTTCACCTTTAAAAATATTTTCAAGTTATTTCAAGATAATCATCTACAAGTGTTGTGGATCTCAGTCAACTGTCATTTTGTCCAGGACTGACAGCAGACTGATGCAATGAGACGTCTCAGAGGACCCCAAAACGTCCTCACAGGATCTTCAAGTAACAATTGGTGCCAAAGGTCTGCATCTGCCAAAGATGGAGATTGCACAAATTTGACCTGCATGGAAGGCTTGCCAGGAAAAGTCCTTTGCTGCCCACAAAGAATCATTAAATTAAGACTACAGGTTGTCAGTGGATATAAAGACAAAGAGGAGGCCTTTGGGAATTATGTGGTCTGGACAGATGAATCAAAGACTGAGCTGTTTGGCCTCAGTAACAACAGACATGTTTGGTGCTTTTCAGGAGAAGAACCTCATACCAACTGTGAACCACGGTGGTTGAAATGTTATGGTTTGTGGCTGCTTTGCTGTCTCAGGAACTGGGCAGCTTGCAGTAATTAATCCAGCTATGAAATCCTGCATCATATCAACGAGCGCTTGGAGACAATGTGACACCATCTGTCTTGAAAGTTGAACCAGAAGTGGATATTTCAACAGGATAATGATGCAATACCAATAACAAATCTACCAAGAGTTGGGGTTTGGAATCCATGGTAATAAGCCAAGGAATGGCTCAAAAAGGGGAAAAAATGGAGGGTTATGGAACAGGCTAGTCTCCCCCAACTGGAAGAATTTTACATGGAAGAGAGGTCAAAAATTGACAACAGATATGCAGAACACCCAGATTAAGTTATTCTGCTAAAGGAAGCCAACACAGCCACTGAGGCCATGCAGAAACGTTCTTCTTCCACAGAAGAAACTTTGATAAATAATTAAACGTAACGCATTTGTGTGTGTTGTTGTTCAAGAATGCTATATCGCCTTTATCTGTAGGCATTGTTTCAAAGAGGATCAAATGATTGCTCGTCCAAATATATATTTAAAAAGCCAATAAAATGAGGCATGCTTGTCAGATGGCTGAATATTACATCTCACATGTTCATTCTATATTTACACAGGAGGAAAGTTTGGAAACAAATTAAAAATGTGAATAGCTAAATATCTGTAGCATATAGGGCAATATTTGTAGTATTGGTAACATCTGTGGCACTTGGACAAATGTTGAATATGTTGGTTCCCGATTTCTGGCAAATATATAATCATTTTAAAAATGATTTATGGCATTATAACTCCCTCATGCTGCACAAAAACCCGTTTGAGTTCTCCCCACTTCCACTTATGGTTGTGTTGTTTCCATAGAGGTGCAGGACTAATCTTTATTTATAGGCACTATTTTAAAGAGGATGTTTGCTTTTTCAAATTTATATACAAAAAAAGCCAACAAAATGGGATGTGCTTATTATTTCAGATGACTGCATATTATATAGCACATAGTAATATGTTTGTTTTATATTTACACATCAAATGAAAAATGTAAATTGTTAAACATCTGTAGAAAGTGAACCACTATTTTCCCTCTAAGTATTTGTAACACTTATTTTTTTTGTTTGTTTAATACATTTTTAAATATTTTTGTAAAATAAATAGTCAAAAAAATCTATTGTTTAGTTTTTTTCCCTTTTCTTTTAAAAAAAACAGTTTTATGGAATTGTAATTGCGTCATACTGCACAAAATACATTTTTGAGTTTTCTCTACTTCTAGCTATGGTTGTGATGTTTCCATAGACATAATAATACATGTTAGAGTTTCTATTGAAGCCACCATTGTGCTGTTTCTATAGAGATGCAGGAGTAACCTTTATTTATAGGAACTATTTCAAAGAGGATGTTTGCTTGTTCAAATTTATATACAAAAAAGCACCCAAATGGGATGTGCTCGTTATTTCAGATGACTGTGTATTACATCTCACATAGTAATATTTTTAGGGCCCCAGCATGGAAGGGCAAAGGCCAGCGATCAGTGTGAAACACTGAACACTGCCTTTGCACTGCAGTGCAAAGACCCTATTGTTTCTGCTATGTTTCTTTCTTTGTTTCTTTTTCTTACGCCACTTTGAACCCCAATTTGACCTCTTAAACATGCTCAAAAACTCCCCAAATTTGACACACACATCAACACTGGCCAAAAATGTGGTATTTTGGGTGAATTACACATCTGAATGGCAAAATGACTCAATAGCGCCACCTTGAAAATTGGACTTTAGTGGAGTTAGTACGATTAGTTTCACGTACAGCTACGAAATTTGGTGCACTCGTACAGTAGCCCGAGACAAAAACATTCCTGCTTTTCAAATTTCAAAAAAGCTCCACGGCGCCCCCTAGAAAACGTGGTGAGCAGGTGTTGAAATTTAACGAAGTCCTCCCAGGATTTTTGTCCGATCTTCACCAACTTTGCTGTGTGACATCTTGACTCCTCCAGGATGAAAAGTTATTTTGGTTTTACAATCTTTTTTTTAAATAAAATAAACAGAAAAAAATCTCATATGTAGTTTCTTCCCATTTCTTCTTTTAAAAAAGGGTTTTATAGAATTATAACTGTGTCATAATGCACAAAATACATTTTTGAGTCGTCCCTACTTCCAGTTATGGCTGTGTTGTTTCCATAGAGGGGCAGGACTTTATACTGGATATTATAAAATGGGATGTGCTTATTATTTCAGATGACTGTGTATTATATTTTAGTAATGTGTTTATTTTATATTTACACAGGAGGAAAGTTTGGAGCATGGGAGCCACTATTTTTGCCTCAGTATTGGTAACACCTGTGGCACTTGGACAAATTCTGAACATGTTGATTCCAGATTTTTTTTAAACATAATTTTTAAAAATGATTTGTGCCCCATATTGCATAAAATATATATTTGACTTCTCCCTGCTTCCAGTTATGGTTGTTCTGTCTCCATAGAGCTGCAGGCCTTTACACAGCAGTGAGGTGAACCGCCCTGAAATCCCTGCTTGGGGTTCAGAGGGTTAAAGTCCTCCATCTCCGTACGCAGCTATATTAAAAAAAAAAGCCCACAGAGGAGCGTTTTCTTCCGGAGCAGCGTCCCCCGGTTCCCCCTGCCGGAGAGCGGCGGCATCTGGGAGGGAGGAGAAAGAAACCAGCGGAGAGAGAGAGAGAGAGAGAGAGAGAGGAGGGGAGGAGAGAAACGGCAGCAGCGCAGCGAGGAGTCCCAGCCCGCAGGAGAGGAGGTGAGTGATGTGGTACGAGGGCAGTTTTTCCGCTTAAATCCACGGACTCGTCCCGGTTACGGTTCCACTCTTTGGCTTAACGCGAAAAGTAACTTTCCGTGTTGTTGTCGTCGCCGTGCTTCGGGCTCCGAGGGGCCCCGCCGTGTAGCAAACTAGTCGGGGAGAGGTGGGGGAGCGGAGTGGGAGGCTGCGGCGGCGGATGGGAGGCTTTTACCGGGACCCGGCGTGTTCAGCTTTGAGTTCTCAGTCAGGGGGGGGTTTTAGTTGTGAGCCGGCGAACGAGCTCTCTGTCAGGGGGAGGAAGACGCCACTGGAGCCGCCGGGGAGTAGACGCTGGTGTGGCGGGCGGACGGGCAGCCGTTGGTCGGTGCTGCGCTCCAGCGTTAGCTACTTGAACTCGACCGCTGTGTCAGGGATTTACCGGAGAAAAACGGCTGGATGTGGGAGCTGGCAGACGGGTAGAATAACATTTCCTAAAAGACACGACTCTTAAAACGTGTGTTGGCTTCAGACAGAGGACCAGTGTCAGGTAAGCGGGCTTTAAATAGGCGACCTTACAGCCAAACTTAACCAACAACCGCATAACAACAACACCTCCACACACACTAGCTAGTAGCAGTTTGGTGCTTAATGCTATGCTGTGTTTATTAGCTAATATCATAACAGTATCTCAACATGCTTAAATCATGCCACAATTATGTTTACTAGTGAGTTTTAATGTAATTGTGCAGTTTCTGTACTGTATATAGAGCTGCAATGACTAACTGATTAATCACCAACTACTCTAATAATCGATTACTAGGTCAAATCAAGTTTTTAAGAAGAAAGCATCCAAATTTCCTGATTCCAGCTTCTTAAATTGAATATTTTCTGGTTTATTTAGTTCTCAATTAGAATAAACTGATTATCTTTAGGTTGTGGGTGAAACAAGGCATTTGAGGTCATACTTTTACATATTTTTTGAGAATTTATAGACCCAATACCCAGTCAGTCAATCGAGAAAATGATCTCGAACAACAGATTAATTGACACTGAAAATATATATCCTGCATAGTCAGACCATTCTGCAGCCCAGAACCATTCTGTGCTGCAGAATGATCTAACTGCACCTCATGAATCCTCTACTATGGGGAAATATGTTTGGTTTTCTTTTAACCAACCATAATTGTTTGGGGCTGAATGAAGTCTCAAAGATGTAAAATGTAAATTTTTCTGGTCTCTTTACACCTCTATTAGAATAAATGGTAAATGGTCTGCACTTATATGGCACCTTTTTCTACCTTAGTGGTATCCAAAGCGCTTTACAATGTGTTTTGCATTCACCCATTCACACACCAATGGCCACTGAGCTGCCACACAAGGTGCTTGCCTGCCATTGGGAGCAACTTGGGGTTCAGCATGCGGAGGGGCCAGGTATCGAACCGCCAGTCTTGCGATCAGTGGACAGCCCGCTCTACCTGAGCCACAGCCACCCATAGAATAAACTAAATATCTTTTAGGTTGTGGACAAAACAAGACATTTGAGGTCTTACTTTAGGCTCTGAGAAACACTGATCGACATTTTTCACATATTTCTGGAGGATTTTAAAACCAAATATCTAATTAGTTATTCGAGAATCAATCAATGTATTATTCGACACTGGAAATAATGGGTAGTTGCAGCCTAGCAATGGATAGTCAGACCATTCTGCAGCCCAGAACCATTCAGTGCTGCAGAATGGTCTGACTGCACCTCGTTAGTCTTCTACTAACAACAGTTATGGCTTGTTTGGTTTTCTTTTAACCAATCTCAGCCATATTGGTCAGACCTAAATGGACGATGCAGTGAAGTTGTCCCCTCAAAATAGTGATGGGGAATTGTTTTGCTGGAACATTTGCATGCAGGGAGGTGTTCTGCCTTACTATAGGATCTAAATATTTGACCAAACATGACATTTTCAGTGCGATAGGTTGTTGTTTCCTGTAGTCAAGGGGATCTTTTTGAAAACTTAAAGCTAGAAATGGAGTGAAACGTGCGGGTAATTGGTGACTTATATCTGCCATTTGCATCTGGTGAGTCAGACTAGTTGCAGCCCAAATGTGGCCCTACGAATACGTCTCTTAGATGTGTTACCGTATCGGTGTTTTTATTCATCAATCATTCATGATGTGACAAAACAGATCTCACCGTGACATGCTCAGTTTAGTTGTTTTGTCTGAATGAAACCTCAAAGGTGTTCTATTTTTAGAGTCTTAAAAACCTCAAAAAGCATCAAATCTTCAAATATGAGAAACTTAAACGGTCAACTTCTTCAATTTCCTGTCAGTTAACTCCTCGGCTGACTAATTATTTCAGCACTCGTCTGTATTCCTGCCCTTGTGGCTCCCATCCGGAGAGGCTCCAAGTCTTGACACATGACTCTGCCTCATGTAGGTCTCTGTATGGGGCTACAATTTAAGTAATAAAAAGGATCATTGTGACACAAACAGGCATAAAGAAGGGTATTCTCTTGACTTGCGCATATTACATAGAAATAGCGTGGGGCTGTAGGCCATGCGAGCCCCTGGGGGTGGGCTGAAGGCTTGTGCTGGTGCTTGGTGCTGGCTGGACACATCGAGCTAATCATTTCCAGCCTTTGGTAGTTTGTGCCAGGCCCTCGAGATAATGCGCCTGTTTGTTTTATACAAACACGGAGCCAGTTAATTGCTTGTTTATGCTTTGTGATTTAAAGAAGCAAGAGAATGATTTGAATAACCTTCCTGTTTTAACTTTCTTGAAGGGCGGGGGGGGGGGACAGATGGGGTTCAGATATGCTGCGATCGGGAACAAAGACGCAGAAGACGGATTTTTGTTGACTTTCCTCTCAAAAATCATTCACTGCAGATGTGCACTGATTAGCATTCACAGGCTTTGTTGTTGTGTTGTCAGAGTGTAACGTGTGAAACAGCTTGTGTTGCATACCTTATGTCACAGTATTCCGTGTTATTGTCAACATGGGGGTTATTGACGATAACACAAATTACCACGGGACTTGTTTTCTGTTTTTTGGAGTGCTCCACCGAGGTTTCTCACCCTCCCTGTCTCCCTGCGTCTCTCTCCTGGTTACACTGGCTCTCATGCATTTGTTTTGCATCGCATTTGCACCGATGCATGTACTCCCTGGAATGCACATTTAGGAGGTATATTCATTAGGAAGCATTAAGAATGATGTTATGAATCAGGGGAAAACCTTCTATTTCAGTGTATAGTGTTCACTTTGATACTAACCAGCTAGTAGTGCTCACCCTTTTAGACTGTGGTTGTGGTGATGCATTTTATTTTTTTTAAAGGTTTATGCTGCGGCCTTGGTTTGGTGAGTTAATTAGCGTTAGCCGCAGAACCGAATGTGTCACTGGCCGTACCACCGTAGTAGAAATGGTGCACTGTCATCCTCTGCCTGCCTTTCTGCCTCGCCTCCTTCTATTCTTGCAGCTTCCTTACCCTGCTGTCTTGCTCTTCATCCAGACCTGGCCCTGGTCTGCAGTGTGTGTGTGTTTCAGTGTGTGTGTGTGTGTTGGAACATGATGTCATTGCTAATTGCTCAGGGCTCTAGTGCTGTTCAAGTTGGTTTATATTCTGCCCCTCTCCCTATTTCCTGCCCCCCTCTTCTCACTTCATCCCTTTTTTCCCTCGTCATTTACTCTCCCTCCTTCCCTCCCTCCGTAGGATTTCTATACAACATCAAGAGTTGCTGAGTATGGAAAAAGTGACTCGGACATTTATGGGCCGAGTTTTGGGCCAAGCACTGCAGACTGTTCCTCTGTGCTTATGTGTGCTTGTTTGTTTAGCTTCAGCGTTATGAAAGTGCCTCAGTTTTAAGATGGCCCCTTCTCTGCATAGGTAGTTTGCATCACCTCCCTTATGTTTGCAAAATAAAGCAGACATACGCATGCATTCACACGAACTGTACACAGTGCACATGTACATGGAATGAAATTGCAATTCAGTAGTGTAAGCTTTCGAATTGTATTGCTGTGAGCATGCCAAACACCCCAAAATGCCTCTCCTTATCTGCGCTAGCCTCAAAAAGCTCTGCAGATTGGATGCAATTATGCTGGTCGGACTATAAATGTGTGCGCCTGTGTGTGTCGAGTCGGGACTTTCTTGCCTTGCAGCACCAACCTGTTAGTCTGTGTGTGGTCGAGGTCATGTACGACAGCTGACGAGAAGGGATGGTGAAAGTGTGGATGCATGTACATGCTTGTGTGACTGTGTGTTGTCGTCTGCGTAGGTGTGTGTGTGAGTAATCAGATAAAAAGCGTGGAGATCCGTTACCACCACCCTTCTTCCCCTGCGAAACAATACCGCCGGCCTGCCCTTGACCAAACAAGTGTGTGTAGGCATGTGCATATTTGTGTGTGTGCAGAGTTTGACCAGATTGGACAGATGAATGATGAATTAAGGACAGCAGAGAGTAGATTCATCCCAGGCTGTCAAGTTGGCAAGCCTACAATTTGTTTGTGTGGCTGTTTGTGTGGTGGTGGGCCGGGAGACTGTATGTGTGTGTTGTCAATCTCTTTCTCGATCTTATTCTCTTCATTTTCAGCCCCCTATCGATGCCTCTCAATAGGGTTATTGTGCCCACTGTCAGGCGGGCTGCAGTCTATGTGTGTGTGTATATGCATTGTTGTTGCAGGGAGCAGACAGCCGTGAGGTGTGTTTGAACAGGGAAGGAGCACAGAGGCCCTGTTCATCCTGTAGGGTGTGAAACTGAACTTTAGGGCCCCCTTTCTCTCTTTCCACCTGTCCCTCTGTCTGTCTGTTTGTCTCATTCGCCATTTTTTGGCGAGTTTTTCACCCACACGCTCGTTCTTCCTCGCCTTCTTCTCGCCCAGCTTTACTTTGCGTCTTTGTTTTCTTTCTGTGTGTGTGTTTGTCTGCTTGTGTGAGCAGTGCAGTGTAATGTGTCAGCTCCTGGCAGCCCTCACTGATCGACTGTCTTCTCGCTGTCAAGTCTGCCTTGTGATTGGGTCGTCAGTATGCATGTTATTCTGCCTACAAATTACCTGTGGAAGCAGGCGAGGACGGACGAGGCTTCCGCTTTTAAAGGAAACTCCACACGCCGACAAAAGATTTGCACCCCCATTGAGTGCACCCATACACACACTTTCTTGCTCAGGCTTTTGTTTATATGTTTCTGTTTCTGGTGTTGTCTTTTCCACATCGCTGCACTTTCACATGCATACCCCCATCACTCCCAGTTCAGCTGCATAAGGGTTTTCAGCCTCCCGCTCTGACCTCTCTCTGCCTCTCCCCCTTCCTCTTTCTCTCCCTCTGACTTTCAAACACATACACATAGCCATATGCTATGAAAGCTAGAATGTGATGAAAGAGGCTGTAAAAGCTAGAGGCCTAGGAGCCTCTGTAAATTGGCCTACTACTGTGAATTCAAGGATTTTCTGCTGTGCTGTCTCAAAACAAGCACTGACTTCGAGTCTTTTATGCTCCATCCTTGACTACCTGAATAGATGGACAAGTGCACATCTGTTAACAGGTAACTATACTGCACAAAGACTATGCAGGAGGAAGGAATCCTTGTACTGTGACAGCAGAGCATGCCAAGTAAAATATTTGCAGTACACTGATAAGTGGGAAGTAGAGCTGAAGCAAACAACTGAATATTGCTCCAGGGATTGTACAAAGGGAAAAAAAACTTGTAGACATTCTTAGGTTTCAGCTTCTCAAATGGCAGGATTTGCTGCATGGCTACAGTGTCATAGAAAATTGAATACTCCATATATTGCAGGGATAGATAATAGTAATTAGCACCAAAACATATTTAACTCTCATGCTGTTGCCCTGTAGCTCTCTGAACCCCAAGCACTCATTTTTACTCGCTGTTGGCTCATTTTCTTTACAACATAATGTCCGGCACCTCAGTGAAAAAGAAACAAAAACAACTGTGAAATTTCTGTGATCATTTATTTTATACATGTTTAAAAAACCTGGAATCAACATGTGCAGTATTTTCCCAAGTTACCAACATGGGAAGAAAAAAATGGTGGCTCCTTATGCTATGGATATTTGACTATCACCATTTTAAATTTGCTTTTTTCTATAAACACTGCCTGCAGTTCAGTCAAGTTCAGCCAAAAGCTCCCAGAATATTTGTCCTGTAACTGTTGATCACAGCTGAGTCACTAATGGCTTCATGCTTGCCCTGAGGAGTTATTTGAGGACTTAAATGAGACATGTAGGATAAAGCGACTTTGATGAAATATCATGATTTTCAGATTTGGTTAGGTTTTCTGACTGAACAGCTTTTCACAGTGGTTGAAGAACAGCCAGGAAGTTCTACAGCCTACAGTTGAAGTGGGACAAATAATTGATTGAAGGACACATTGCAGCGTGGCCGTTTGACGCAATACATTATCAATACCCCAGCACTAATGCAGATTGCGGCTTGCTTTACTGCATACATTTAAACCCAGGAGCTGCTCTGCTTTCAGCCAGGCGAACCTCTCTGACACTTCGTCAATGTCGGCACATGTATTCCAGTTGCTTTATTTGCGTTAGAAAAGCTCAGACTGGTGTGTTAAACTTAAAGCACTTCACATGACATTTAAGTGTACAAATTATTGACACTGATATGTGATGTATTGTGTCTGTGTTGCGATAAATCCAAATGCAAGATGGGCTGTAATATAGCATCATTGTCGTACTGAAAGTATGGTGATTCTGTAGACTTACTAGAGTTTCCCTTTGATTTCTGTTCTTGTATTTTACAGCTGAAATTATGTATTTAGTCAACTGATCAACAAAAATTTCGTCGGCAGCTTTTTTAATAGTTTCTGTAAGTTTTTAAGCAACCACCCCACATAGTTACTGGTTTCTGCTTTTTAATCATGATAAGTTGCTTTGTTTCTCTGTTTTGCATCTTTTTAAACTGAGTTTTGGATTTTGACTATTTGTATTTTGTATTTTAAATAATCAATTAATGTAAGCTGCAGAGAAATCTATAAGGTAAATATTGTTGACTAAAACCTGAAATGCATATGTCCAAGCACTGAGGTGACTTTGCTTGCAATCAAAATTGAAAAGTTGGCTGACAACGTAATACAAAACATGCACCCGTGACATTTATAGCATTTACTGCTGCTGCATCTCCTGAAAGGTTAAGGTTTCTGTGTTTATTTGTTCATGTTGTTCCGTGGAAGTGATCTTTTTTTTCCTGCCGAGGTGGCTCTCCTCCTCCTCCTCCTTTGTAAAACACTAAAGCAAACCATGCTTACTATAGCTTTTACAGGCGTACCACTTACCCAGTCCTCCCTCTGTTTTAACGGTTAACCTTGAAGGCCGGGGAGTCTGCAAATTACACGAAACACATTCCTGTCTGGTGAATGCACAGGATGACAGGTGATTGGAATGCTGAATCATGACGGCAGTCATTGTGGTGGTTGAGGTTCCTGACCAGATTCGTTTCTTACGTTTGCATCATATCCTGTGGTAGGAGTAAATATAAGTTAACCTCTGTGGTACGGATGTGATGCAGCACCAGCTCTGTGCTAATATTTTTACTGCGACTCTTATAACTGCAATAGCAAAGAAAGCTTTAAATGGATTTGTAAACAGGGGTTGAAATAAACTGTGTATCTTTGATAAAACCACACAGTGCTGGTATTTGCTTCTTGGCTTTGCATTGACTTGACAAAAGTGGATTTGCAGCCCTGTGTGTGTGTGTGTGTGTTTGCTTTAAACAGTGGCAGGGCAGTACTGGTGCACCAGTTGCGGTTAGCTAGCTAGCTGTATCATCCCCATACAAAACCAGTATCCAACCAGAGAAGAATGCTCCGAATGTTAAGCAACAACAACAACGATAACTTCCATCGGTAGGAGAGGAGAGAGACTGGTGGGGGGGGAAGAGACAACCATTGTGTGGGAGGAAGGGATGACAGGAGCGAGAAAGGGGGTGATTTAAAGTATTGGAGACGGAGTGATCATTGCAGTTGTGTCTGTGGTTCCTTTGGCAGAGATAGGACATTCCTTTTCTGATGAGTCACTCTTTCTCTCTGATCCGCTGACTCTCCTGACATCTCTTGTTTTTATGCTGGTACCCTGTTCCCTTCTTTCTCAATTACCGAGTGTCTCCTCTTCTTACTGTCGTCTCCTGTTTGGCACAGTCGTTTTCAACAAATAAGCCGGAACCTCTGTCCAGCCAGATCAGACCGGTCTGTGATAATAATAAAATCTTGTGACATTATCGTGAAAGAACTTGCCACAGGCTCTCCAATGAAATGCCAGACAATAAGACTATACTTAAGACACACACTCGGACTGAGTAAGTGCTGTTCCGTTTGTGTCTAGACTTCCCTGTCCTCTCGGATGTCCTGTCACATCTCAGCTATATATAGAAAACCGTCTCTCCACTGCTTCTGCCCTCGCCTTGGATCTGACAGGCCTTTTGTGCATGTCTGTATGTTTCACCGAGAGGAAGGAGGCTTTCATATATACATGGCTTGCCTCCATGTTTACCGTAAACGACAAAAGAGCTGCAGTGCTTTCAGTCAAGCAAGGAGAGGCAGAAGCTCTCATAAGAATCCCGAGAACCCCTGTATAGAGAACGACCCATTTGCTGAATGATATTGATGAAAGAAATGACAGAAACTTACAGCCTGATTGTAAAAATATAACTCTTTCCAGATATAAAAATAAAGACAACAATTTATTTATTCTTCTTTGAAACACTGAGGAGATATTTTGGGTATTTGGAGCACTAAAGTAGGGTGAGAAATGTGTGTGATTGTGTGTGTGTGTGGTGGACTGAGCAATTCACAAAATTGAGAGTGTGGTTTTCCAATGCAAGAGTCACAGTTTTAACCACAGCTTACATCATTAACAAGTCTTAACAAACTGGAGGTGGTCAAAGTTTTGGCTCTTGGCTGTTTAATTTACGCTCTGCCAAAGTAGGATTTGGAGGTTTGATAAAATGCAGAGTGGACTTTGTGAAGTTTAAGGAAGCCAGCAGAATGGCGAGTCTGGTTCTAGGTAGCAGTTTTCCTACCTGCATTTTCAGACAAGCAGGTAGCCACTAGCTTGTTAGTAATCAAGTGCAAATGACTGGTAGCTGGTGGATATTGAACGGCAGCTGTTGATCTACCAGTTAAACTTTGCATGTCATATTATTTTTAAAGTAACTAAATTCACTG